>CM033998.1:13101631-13172045 GCA_019603395.1 Cyrtorhinus lividipennis | reverse complement strand
AGGGAGCGTCAGGTAGATGCTTCCGGAAAACTTCAACTCTGCTCGGAGCCTTCAGGAACAGCTTCTTTCCCACAGATATCAACTTGTTCACAACAGGGTGCTTTTCAGCCTCAGCAATCCTGTGGAAACCATGCGCAAGACAAGTCTCGTGGACCAACTTCGTATAAATCTCCCAAAGAGTCTTCCCTGCACTCAAATGTTGGCAACGCTGTTCTAACTAGGAGCATAAACGGCTACCGGTGTTGGAACTCCTTAAAAAGAAAAGAAAACATAAACATTGGATATGTCACCTATCCAATAAAAAGGCCGATCAATCAATTAATGTAACAGGCTAAAACGAGTGCACTAACTTAATAACTTACTGAAGCTTCTTGACAGTTTGGACGATGGTAGAGGAATCTGTCTTGTTCAACTGGGCGACATGGAGAAGATAGCCTTTGTGGGCGGCATTACCATCTAACTTCCCAACTACTACGTTAGCAATGTATCTGCCAACGTGTAGCTTCATCGACACTTAGCCAAATCCTGGAATAGCCAATTTCTTTCCGGATTTCAAAAATTTTTCACACTAAAAACCTTTTTTTCCAGTTTTTGGCCCAAATGTAGCATTTCACCGTAAAATTGGTCAAACGTGGCATTTCTACGTGGCACCATGACAAAATGGCATTTGCCTGTCTCTGGTCATAATGGATATCTACCCACCTATTTTGAATGTGTTTTAGAGATTTCTGGTACCTAGGCGTGTTGGGTTTCATTTTCCACCAAAATTTGGACCCTGAATCGATTGGAGTGTGTCCTGTTTCCCCAATTTTCCCCATGTTGAAGAAATGAGTCTCCATGCTCCTGGTCCAAGGAATAACCAACCTCTATGAAAGAATTTGCAGCATTTTACCAAAAACGTCGAGGTAATAAGAAGCTCCAACCTTCAACTGGATAGGAAATATGACCAAAATGGTCATCTCCCGCCTTTTTTACACTACTGATTCCTTTATCGAACATCACTATTTCGCTCCCTTCTCTCGTTATGCGCTCATACGATTTTTCTCTTATTTGCTGACACAAAATCATGAATTTTTCGGTTCAATTTTATCAACGTTCTTCTGAAATTACAAATTATAAGAGTTCGCCTATTAGTTCATTCAGCATTTCTGTGATTTTATTTAAAGACAACTTCATTAGCCATTGCAAAAATTCATCATTGGCTACCTCTGTCATCCATGTTTTAGACAATGTTTTTAGTACCTATTATTTCATAGCTATTAAAACTATTAAAAGCTCCAGAAAACACGTTTTTAGGCTTCATTTTTGGTTGGTTATTTCTTGAATAATCAACCTATGTTTTCATGCAAAAAGTCTATCATTCCGATTTGGCCCAACAAATTTTTCTGGGCGTTTTAAGGTTCCAAGATCAAAGCGAATGTCCACCCGCCATCCTCCCCGACTTTGGCAGGGGAAAAATCGTTTAAAAACCTGTAATTTTGGTCAGGGTCCAGTATCTAGGTTTAGTTGGTCCTCAAATCTTTTCAGCCCGATCCGAACATTTTCGGCGGTCTAGGCGTATGGGGTATTATTTTTGGCTGTATTGGACGCCGACTTCAATGAGGGTGGTCTCAGGACGATTGGCGCCCTCTAGAAGAGGTTATGGGTCCAAATGGGAACCTATCTACCCATTTGAATGTGATTCGAATTTCTGGTACCTAGGCGTGTGGGGTATCATTTTCCACTATTTGGACGCTGAATCGATTGGGATGAGTCTGGATGTCCTAATCCGAGGATTAACCAACCTCCGTGAAGGAATTTGCAGAGGGACTTTGAAGGACTTGAAAGAAAAGTAATGTTTTTCTAAGTTATGCATCGCTTTCTACTCGGCTCAAAATTTGCGGCATTGTTATCGTGTTTATTTTAAAGTAGAACTTCAAAAGGAAATGATCGTAATTATGAAAAGTTCATGACAAATATTTCCACTTCCATCTCTTATAACTTCGTTCACTACGTTGGTTTCCATGAAAAATGAAGCCTATCACTATGCATAGCTAAAAACCATTACAGTACAGAGTAACGAACGTACATCAAGTTGAGGTTAATTGTTGGAACAGCTCTAGTTATAAGAAAATGAGTAATACGAAATGTCCTTCCTGAATGGAAAATTCAGCAAGCAATGCCTATTGTTGCAACTGGCCGATCTCATCGTCAATTTAGTAGAAACAAGTCCAGGAGAGGCTTTGAACGGACCGGCGACGAGTTGCGTTAAATCTTCTCAGTTTCGGGCTCAGATTTGTGAGGTAAGTTCAAATGAGTTACGTGAATACGAACTGGTAGGTGGTATACGTTTTGTGCACCCTCATTTCTGAAACAAATGTGTCGACAGATTTGGAAAGAGTGATTGAGATTTGTATGGATCTGGGATTGATTGCGAGAGTGTATGTGTGTCCTAAATGTGGGAAGAATATATCTCTCAGACCATGTCCTTCAATGCAAGATAGGTTTGAGTGGGTCTGCAGGACGAAAGCTGCTCCTTCCCATTGAGTGAAAAGCAGTGTTTGTTCGGGATCTTACTTCGAGCGTAGCAGGATTTCAATTCCTGGTATCCTGCTACTGACTCGTTTGTTGATTAACCGAGTCGAACACTCTTTTATTATGCGTGATATGAGTGTGTCTTCCCATTTCCCATACAGTGTGTGATTGGCATAGTTATATCAGAGAAGTATGTTTGGAGGAGTGTTTGGGAATGAATGAGCCTATAGGTGAACCTGGCGTGATTGTTGAGATAGATGAGAGCAAGCCTGGGAAAAACGATCGATTACCTCGCTTGACAGGACATACGATATATTAAGGCGCCATGACAGGGCCCCCGACAGTGCATATTTACCCAGATTTGAGCCGATGAACACAATTTATTGGCAAAATGAGGTGGTTGATAGGTCATCTGAAAGAAAAAATGCTGCAAATTCTTTCATAGGGGTTGGTTATTCCTAGGACAAGAGCATGGAGTCTTATTTCAATCGATTCAGCGTCCAAAAATTAGTGGAAAACAATACCTCACACGCCTAAATTGCCGAAAAGATTGAACATGGGGAAAATGGGGATTATAGTGGGTGTAGCGTGTCCCGAACCCATTCCAATCGATTCAGGGTCCAAAATTTAGTGGAAAATGATACCCCACACGCCTAGGTTCCAGGAATCTCAAAAACACATTTTTATCCATAACCTCTTCCAGTGGGTGCCAACTGTTAGGGGACCCGTTTCATTGGATTCAGCGTCCAAAATTTAGTCGAGAATAATCCCCCACATGCCTAGATCGCCAAAAAACCCACTCCAAATTGGTTCAATCGGGCTGAAAAGTTTTGAGGACCAACTAGAGCCGAAAATGGGTCCTGACCCAAGTTTCAGATTTGGCTTGGACAGTGTATGGCGGACAGACATTTTTGCTTATTTGGATCTAGACACCTTGAAACGCCCAGAGAGGTGGTATTTTTGCATAAAAATTGATACATTTTTATTTTCCAATGAAAATTTTTGATGTAAAAATACACCAGGGCTGCAGTCCTTGCCTTCGAGGACACTGCGCTCTAGCGGACAACACATGTTTCCTCCTCTTGGTTTTCCTTGTTTTTGTACATTTTAAAATTAGCTGAATTCCTGTTGTATAGGTCTATACCTGAAAGGACAATAAATGAATTGAATCGATAGGTCATTTCAGATAAAATACTGGCTAAAGCGCAGCTGCGGGCATTTTTGAAACTAATGATATGATAACTCAGAAGTCAAGGTGGATCTTTGAGTCTCAGTTGTCTCAACAGGGGCGGGAAGGGAAACGCTAAATGCTGACGTTATGGAATTGTCTTTGATTTTTGAAATTTACCTATTTTGGTTTTAAGGGAAAGTGATGTAGGTTCGTACTCTCTAGAGCACCACTTTTCACGTGCAATTTGTTTTTTTTTTTTGCCAGAAAGTTGAAGAGCTTCGTCAAATACTCAAGCATTTCAATGACCACACATGCGCATTGGATGCAGAGGAGGAGCAAAATGGAGAGAACAACGATATGTCCCTTACTTTGGAGCCACAAGATTCGAACACGACGCAGTTTTCTGTCGAGATGGACATGACCTGCGAGCATGCGCAGACGCTCAAAACTAACGTCCGCGTGAGATCCATTTTGAAAAGCGGGCAGTCGGCCAGAAACGGTGATTCCGGTCGTCGAGTTAGATTTAACGACGAGCTGAGTTTTGAAAATGCGATTTGGAAGGAAATTACGGAGAATAAGGAAAATTCTTGGGGACCCAAAATCGACGGTTTGGACCAAGGAACACTTCGTCCAATACTCGAGAACCAAGCGAATGTCAATCACTCAAAAAAATCAGTTCTTGGGCAAGGAAAAAACATAACTTTGCGGGACAAGCTGGAAAAATCTGAAGAAAATTTGGCACCTACGAGATCCGATAGAAATGAAATGATTAAGAGACGACAAAAACGTCGTTTGAAAGTGAGACATCAGCATCTGGCTTCAACGTTGTCCCCTCGGACTATTCGTGTTGAGTGCAGCGAAATTGACGAGTTCGTCAGCTCTGAACAAAATGTGATGAAAAATGAGACGAGCGAACTGAATTTGAAAGTTACGAAGACCCCGAAGGATTTGGAAGTTGATAAGATGGCCAAAATTATAATTTAGGAGCCACGAATCGCAACAGGCGCCCAATCACTTTAGCTACTTGTGTTGACAATAACAGTTTTTTTTTTGTTGAGAAAGAATCTTAATTTTTGTAGGTTATTCCTTGAATAATCAACCTATGTTTTCAGATTCGGCCCAAACATTTTTTCTGGACGTTTCAAGGTGTCGATCAAAATTAGCAAATGTCCGTTCGTCGTCCGTCCGTCAGGTCTTTTCCTTCTTCCCGTTCCTACGCCTTGCGGCTCTATCGGGGCTTTGCTTGATGCCTGGACGATTGCGCTCACTCTCCTGCCGTGCGTTTTGCCACTGCTTTACTCAGCAGTGCCCAGAATGGACCCAGAGGTAGCACGGTTGGGACCAGGAGGGGCTTCTTGGCGTGATTGGCGAGTGGGCCAGCCTTTTGCTGCCATAACTTGATGGGTAAACTTTTTGGTGCCTTCTGCGTTGTTCCTGGATTGGAACGCAGCTTGCCATGGGCTCTCTTTAGTTGCGGCCAGACCCAGCACTGCTAGCCTTCGTCTACGCGCAGTTTCGTGCTTTGGACACTGGAGGTAGACATGGTCCGCCGTCTCAAGCTTGCCGCATTCACAGAGGGGGGAGGGCTTCAGTCTCATGCCATGGAGCATGGCGTTGAAGTCGCCATGGCCAGTGGCAAACTGCGAGACGTGGTCTATATCCACATAGCGCTGAGATAGGCGTGTGCGGATGTTTGGACAGATTTTGTATGTGTGCCGTCCATTTGGAGACATGTCCCATCGTTCCTGCCACCTGTCTAGGCTCCACTCAGAGATTAGCCTCAGTTGTGCATCCAGCTATCATGCTCTCTCTGCCATGGCTAATTTGCCACATTGATGCCAGGACCTGGAGCTTAAGGTCCAATGGCATCTGCCCTGTCAGGACGTGGAGAGCTTTGTGCGACACTGTCCTGTATGCCTGGCTGACCATGAGGAGGGTGCTTCGCTGTGCCTTGAGCAGTTTTTTCAGATCTTTGCCTTTCACGTACCTGGCCCAAGCTGGGCATGCATACAGAGCCACCGTCTCAAAGAGGGACTTGTAAATCAGACGCCTGCTCCAGAAGCCTGTGCCCCATGTAACCGATGACAGAGCTCTTGTTCGGCCAAACTTTGTAAGTGCTCTTGCTGCAGCGCTCTGGATGTGCTTGGTTGGGTGAAAGCTCCTGCTTAGGAGGACGTCCGCTGGTCGTCCGCCGTCCACGCCGACTTTGGTAGTAGAAATTAGTCTAAAAATCTGAAATTTTGGTCAGGCGTCCATTCATGGCTTTAGTTAGTCCTCGAAACTTTTCAACCCAATCGGACCAAATTTGGGTGGGGTAGGGGTCAAAATGTGAATTTCGAAAAATGGAATTTTTGCAATCTAGGTGTGTGGGGTATCATTTTCCACTAAATTTTGGACCCTGAATCGATTGGAATGGGTCCGGGACCCGCCACACCCACTGTTTCCCCCATTTTCCCCATGTTGAAGAAATGAGTCTCCATGCGCCTGGTCCGAGGAATAACCAACCCGTTTGTAGGAATTTGCAGCGTTTTTAGTCTTGAACACTGCCCATCTTGGAAAATAGGAAAACAAGAAATTGAGGCATAGTTGAGATAGTTTCTAGCCCAATCGGACCAAATTTGGGTGAGGGGGGGGGGGGGTCGAAATGTGTATTCAAGAAATGGAATTTTCGAGACTTTCTGCGATCAAGGCGTGTGGGTTATCATATTCGAGTAAACTTTGGACGCTGAATCGATTGGAATGCGCCTGGTTCGAGGATTAACCATCCCCTGTGATTTCCTTAAAAACCTCATCACGTTTGACCCTTTCTCAACGCTGATTTTACGTTTTTAAAGTCGCGTTTGTTGAGTATCAGGAACATGCAACAAGATAGTCTCCACTATCTACTAGTTAGGAGATTGATGGCTCTCTCAACTTGAATGATGCGACTTGACTCAACAGCGCTCCCTTCCGCGTCACGTACCAAGGGCCAGTAGAGCGGGTGAAGAGAGGGAAGGGTCATTTTATCTCCCTTGGCTATTGTCTTTCCCATTAGACTCATTAGTGGGCGGGAAGTTGAGAACCCCTCGGCCCATTCTCAGACCAAGGGACAAGTGCGGAAGTCTTATCAGCCACTGAAGGCGGCCCAGGACGCTAACGATGGTCGATGTGATGAACGCTCAACTCGAGAAGGCAAAGTAGCGCGATGAAGATAAGCCGAATATGTTTTACCCGTCCCATTTGCCCCCTTCTGTGGCTGTTCTGTGTTCGCAAACTGATAAAAGACGGCTCTCTCCCTTTGGTTTGCTGCCTCTTGACAATGTCAGACCCATAGCTTACTAGCGGAGGGATTTGACAGTTGTACCACAAGCAGTAGGACCTTCACGGTACACCTGCATATTCGGCCGTTACTTAACTGACTCCCAAAGAATCATAAGTGAGAGGACGTGGTCTCGTGATAGACCTAACTGACTCCAATAGGCCGTCAGCCCCGACGAAAATGCAAGCCCCTCAGATCCCAACTGACTCCCAGGAAAGAAGCCAGCCAACTCGGTACAAGTTCCACGGACATAATGATAGGTCAAGGACGATGATTTCGTAAACTGTCTCGTCAGTATTGTTCGGTCAGTTGTCAAAACGTTCGGGTGCACGAAAACTACTGCTACGTTTTCCACAAAAATCTGAAAGACGGGAAAAGATGGGTATGTGCTGAAAAGAATACGCAAAAGTGTAAGGCCTACATCAAAACGAGCGAACGAGTATTTATTTAGCTTTTGTACATATTAGACGATATATGAAGGCTAGACGAGATGTTTGCTAACATCGACTAACACCACAAATTTTCAACCACACCTGCACGTTGTCGTGGAGACAGTCCTAAGTCTGTGAAGTGGGAAGGAAAGTTTGTGGAAAACACTCCTTTATACACCCAGGGAGTCAGCTAAGCTCTTTCACCAGTTACCCCACCAAAACACCTGCACCAAAGCAGCTGCCACGACGAGTGGGACTGAACTTTTTTTTTCCAATCTCAACCCCATAATCCTGCCTGAATCTTCAGTATGACAGCAGAAATTCAGCCGACGATTGGAGCTGCCTTCCAACTGTAGAAGGATTTTCAAGAAGGCAGTAAGAAGCACAGTGCGATCTCAAATGCGACTGCGCAAACTTGCCATTCAACTTGGTGGACAATGAGGGATTTCGAACTTTCATGGGCGTGGTAGCTCCAAGGTATAGGAGCTTTACGACTGACACCCGGACCTCAAACGTCGTTGCAACTCACACCCGGTCAAGTCAAATACGGATCGCCCCACCCTCGTAGCGGAGTTGCGACTCACACCCGCTCTGAACCGAAAATGGATCTCCCTTTTCCCCGAATAAATTTCCCTCACAAACTCTCTGCAACCACAAATTTTCCTTCCCACTTGCAGACTTAGGACTGACACCACGTATCTGTAGAGGATTGCTGTTTTAGGTACCAACCTACATGTTTCTGATTACTGAGCCTTTTACCTACCAGTATTGTTCGTGGTGGTGTGGTTAAAAATTTGTGGTTTGTAATCTTCCTCTGTGGGAATCGTCAAAACAGACTTAAAACCTTCACCTTACCAGGATTGCCTCACATGGAAGCGACAGCACGTCAATTTACTGTCCGGCCACACCTGTACAATCGCATTGTGTGCACTTTTTTCGAAGTCTACCACAATGGTAGATGGGTTGACAGCTGCTTCAGTCAATAACGCACACTGGTTGGCTACGGCTCGCAGACACCTTTCATAAATTTGACATTCTTTGCTGGGCAGCAGGCAAAAGACGAGAGGGACATAGAATCCGTTCAAGTAGCCGTGAATGGTGTACAGCTGTACAAAAAACTTAGGACAATATTTGAATGTACCATCCATGTACAGAGATTCACAACGAATTAACATTTGTAAATTGGATAGGCACGAAAACACGACTATCCCATTCTCCCTGTCGGTATGGATCACAAAATCCTCCTCTTGGCTAGTCCTAACAGGAATATCATTCATTCTGAGGAACACATCGTCTCTTGTCGTAGGTAGTGTGCCCATGCGTTTTCGCCTAACTCGGTACCCTACGTGGCGCAAATGGTCAACCTCCTCAAATGCTACGGTTGCGGTGGGATTTTCCATCACAGCTTTTCTGACGATCTGCAATAACATTCCCAAAAACAATTCGAAAACAAGAGTTAAAACGCTGCCAATTTTACATTATGGTTTATTAGGCCAGTCAAATATGTAGTACCTCCCCACAAACATTAAATCAGGTAGTAGCGATTTTTTGACACAATGTTCGGGGTGACGTGGGAATACTCTGGTCAAGTTTTCGACCTTGAGGCCCCCGCAGAACTTTGTTTTCCAGGCTAAAAACTGCATTTTTTCCCCATTTTTTCAGTTTTTTTTTAAAAACAAATAATGACTCAAAAAACAGAAAATGTTTGAAAAAAATGTGTTAACAAAAAATCTCTCTGAGACAGTTGTGAAGAATATTTTTTTCACAAATTTGAAAGAAAAGAATAAAAAATTTTTAAGTCAATTTTCTCACACAAGTAACCTATATTAATGAAAAATAAACCCTAGTGTAAAATTTGCAGCGTTTTTGCTATAGCATTAAGAAAAAAAAAGAAAAAAATTTTTCGGCCCACCCTAGTACATATGGTTTACCAAACCAACAATCCGCGAGTTACTTGCTCACCTTCCTCAACGGGGTAGAGACATCATCAGCAGCCTTTCTTTTTACACTAGCACGAATATCTACTTTGGCTACATCGTTGTCCGTGAAGAGGCCGTCGTGGTTGTGCTCACTCTCGAATGTCACTTCGCCGTGGTCACTTCTCAGGTATCCCTTACACCTGTACTTCCTCCTTTCCGCACAAATCCATTGTTCTCCGCTTTTCAACTTTTTTTGAAATTGGTACTTAAGCCCTTTCGAAAAAATAACATTTCCTCCGCGTTGAGAACCACCAGCTACTGCTTGTACGTTTTCCATTGCAACTGACTGACTGACAACACAAGTGTAATCAACGGTGGGACTGATATTATCACGGTGACCCTAGACTATGACCCCCAATAGACAACGGAATAAGCAAGAACATCGCCAGGAATCGACAAGAGGGGAAAGTGTATGATCGTAAACAGGGAAATTTCCCTCGCTCACTGCAGGCCTGGGTGTCAGTTACAACTACCGATTTTTGCTCTCACTTGCATCCGCCGGGTGTCAATCGCAACATTCCCCCACCACATTTTCCCTCGTCCCTTGTCAAAAATGAACCAGCGGGTGTGAGTTGTCACCCGCCCCAAGGTATAAAGTTCCATGCGCAAAAACGATGAAAAATCTAATAGAGGAAAAGTACGATACAGTAACACTGTTCTGCAAAAACTTCAAGGGAAATCGATGTTGTGGCTTCGATGTCTGATCCCTAATATGGATAAGGATTTTACAAACTTGATTTTCAATTGAAAATAACTCGGCTTAAACTTCGATGATTCATATTTTAAATCGGTAGTGGTGAATCAAATGATTCATCGCTGCCAGAGAAATGTCGGATTGTGGGTGATTTTCTTCTAAGCAAGCTAAGTCTTTTTATTTTGAGTATTATGTGGGCCGGTCCTGGAGGTACTGCAATACCAGGTCAACCCGCGACGGAGGTGGAGCAAGCTCCGAGCACTCTGTCAATTTCCAAAAATCAGTTTAATCTTCAGGGGTACTCAATGAGCACCGTACCAGAGATTAAGCTGATAAGAACAGATACTACACTTTGATCTTAGCCAAGAGGCCGAGAAGCGATAACTTAAACTTTAAAATACAAGGTAGTCATCCCATAAAAGGCACAATGATCAGTCCGCGAAGAGAGATTGATCAAACAACGCATTCTACCGGCTCAAGGCTCAACTATCATCAAAGGAGTCAGTGGTCTTATCCCCCCGCCAAACCCAAATCACGTTCCTGTACAATCTTTCACCGATACTGACTCTCATTCTTCAACTATCAATATTTACTCACAAAATTCGTCCCCTATCGAATATCATCGGTCACAAACTCGCACAAATAACCGAGCATAATTTCTCGGAAATGGAGCGGGAACCAATTCGATCAATTCACTGTTTAAAATTCCAGGAAATTCCAGTCTTTAAAAGCTTTTATGCGTTAATTTGTCACAAATACAATCGTAATTTATTTAAATAATATTTCACTGATGTAAAAGATGCGTCTTAGGAAGTAGTAAAGGGGAAATAACACAAATTTCCAATAGACTAGGAGAGCAGCATTAGCTTCATTTATTCACGTTATGGCACATTTATAATAATTAGCCCCCAATACTGTATATATAGTCCCTAATACTGTAATAAACTTGATTGTAAAAAATGATACGGCTTATTTAATAATATTTCGGCAAATATCTAACGATAAGGCTGTTCAAATATGCGTAAGTACCTGACTGTTAGGTATGAATAACAGCAGAAAAAGGAAGGGAACGACAACCCCTCCCATCTATGAGACGGTAATCACCTATTTCATGCACAAAGTCAATTACTCCGACTCGGTCCCAAAATTTTTTCTGAGCGGGTCAAGGTGTCTAGGTCAAAATAAGAAAATATCCGTCCGCTTGGTAATAGACAATTTTCTAAAAATTTGAAATTTGGGTCAGGAATTCCTATTTGGGACCTCGAATTTTTTCAGCCCGATCGTACCAAATTTGGGCGGGGTAGGGGTCAAAATGTGTTTTTTGAAAAATGGATATTCGAGATTATTGGCGATCTGGGCAAGTGGGGTATCATTTTCGACTAAATTTTGGGTGATGAAACTAATGAAATGGGTCTTGGGACGATTGACGCCTACTGGAATAGGTTATGGGTCAAAATGGGTATCTATCTGCCCATTTCGAATGTGTACCTAGGCGTGTGGGGTATCATTTTTGAAACTTTTCAGCCCGATCGGACCAAATTTGGGCGAGGTAGGGGTCAAAATGTGTTTTTTGAAAAATCGATATTCGAGATTTTTAGCGATCTTGGCGTGTGGGGTATCATTCTCGACTGAATTTTGGGTGATGAAACCAATGAAATGGGTCCCAGAACAATCGGCATCCACCGGAAGAATTTATGGGTCAAAATGAGTTTCTATCTACCCATCTTGAATAAGTGTTTTTGAGATTTCTGGCACCCAGGCGTGTGGGGTATCGTTTTCCACTAAAATTAAGTAGAAAATGATATCTCACACCCCTAGATCGCCAAAAAAATTGAAAATCCATTATTCGAAATACACATTTTTCCACGAAGGAATAACCAACCAAAATAGGTATGAATAGGTTGGTCTCTCAGACAAAATGTGATACTGCACTAACCAACGACAAATCAGATCACAGGTTCGTTCAGTTCTTCGTGACCACAGCATTTCTTCCTCATCGAGAGCAGGTTTGGATTATAATGAGCAAACATGAAGGTAATTTCAACACTTGGAGTTGCCTCTAATCTGATAAAAAGCCAAATACGAGTCGTTCGAATTTATTATTGAGTCAAATTTACTGTTCGGAAAGCGATTGGAAATATCCAACAACCTTCAACTTACTATCAAGTTTAAACCTCAGTCAAATTAATTGCCGCCTGAGTTTGGGCGGGAGTAAACTTCCTCGAAATTTCTCAATACCCTGGAAGGTAAATTCACAGCTGAACAGGAACAATGGAACTAATCAAGAGCTAGTACCTAATGGGACTATAGACAATAACTTTACCAATGGGAACGAACGTGGTAACAATTGGGTGCCCAGGGGCAGTCCCTGATTGAAAACAAACCAGTTTCTCGATAATTGGATTAATTATCGCGAAATGGTTGACTAAGTTTGATTTTACCTGGGGAAATTTCAAGCTCGACGGCCGCATTGTTTGCATTTGGTTGCACCTTGTTGCACACGTTCGACTCCAGTGGGGACCAGTCAGTATAGATTCTATCTGATGGGGTCAAAAGTATAATTAATACTCGCATGATTAGGCGGAGGAGATGGGAGGTATATTGGGGCAGTACCAACCCTATGGGTTTTCCGTAGATCTACAGGGTTTTCAGACAATCTACGGGTCCATAGGGACGCCAGTGAAATTCACCCGTTCTTCGTGAAAAAAACTGTAATATTTATTTTACAGCACAAACCTGTTTGGTGAGACGCTTGAAAACGTTGTTTGACCAATAAACATCGGACTAGGAGCATAAAAACTCATTCCAATTGATTCAGCGTCCAAAATTTAGTGAACAATTATACCCCACACGCCTAGGTACCAAAAATCTCGAAAACACGTTTGAAATGAGTTGATAGATACCCATTTTGACCCATATCCTCTTCCGAAGGGCTGCAATTGTTCCGAGACCCGTCTTATTGAGTTCAGCGTCGTTCAAATGTAGACAAAAATGATACCCCACACGCCTAGATTGCCAAAAATCTCGAAAATTCATTTTTCAAAATACACATTTTGGTCCGATCGGGCTGAAAAGTTTCAAAAACCAACTAAAGCCGGAAACGGGTCCCTGCCAAAAACGACGGACATTTGCTAAATTTGATCTAGACACCTTGAAACGTCCACAAAATGATTTTGGGCCAACTGTTATCCAACAGTTAAAAAAATTTAGTGGCGGTGTGTTCTAATGGTGCGAATTATGACTCATTATCATGATACAGGCATTGAGGAGGGGTGGGGAGATCCGTGTGTCATCTGGCCAGTAATGGTATAACAAATCAATGAAATGCAATGATACTGTTGCAAGCTGGCACCTGCGCCAGTCTCCTGGGCGGCTGGCGTTGCAGGGTCAACAACCTGTGGAGGGCTAAGGATCACTCTCGAATATTTGTGCGTCATATCAAATTGGCTGGAGCCTTCCCATTTGCTCGAGACAACACGTCGAGTTCCCAGAACCAGGGAAGGTTCGAGAAGGTACTTGACCAAGAGGCAGCCAGTATAAAAGGGACCCAGGAACGCCGCATAGTTCAGTTTAGTTGGGAGTCCGAATATAGACGCTTTGGGTTATAAATCGTGCTGTGCCGTGTTATAAATAGTGCAACAACTGCATTACAACTGTGTATTGTGCTTTGTGATTGTGTCATTGTGTAAGTACGCGAATGTCATTATACGATTTTTTCAAGATACGATCCCGGTCCAGGAACGGATTAAGATCGTATCGCGAGGTACCACTGTACGTTACTTGATGGATGGCTTCGCAAATTACTAGAACGAGGGAGTATCATCATTTCTATAACCTCATTGGAAAGAAAGGGCTCTAAGTATCTCCCTGCTTAATTTTACGGGGGTTGAAGATAACATTTATCAACATTAGTTCTCTTAAGTAACACTGACGCGTAGACCAGAAGGCAGCTAATTGAAATGGCTTCCCTATTGCACCTTTGTTAGTGGCTGCACATTAATA
Source organism: Cyrtorhinus lividipennis (assembly GCA_019603395.1). Taxonomy (NCBI): domain Eukaryota; kingdom Metazoa; phylum Arthropoda; class Insecta; order Hemiptera; family Miridae; genus Cyrtorhinus; species Cyrtorhinus lividipennis. The sequence goes on along the minus strand of CM033998.1, from coordinate 13,157,956 downwards.
AACTTCAGCGCCTCATAAAAGTCGTCGTCCCTTAAAAATCGCCTTATCTAGTTATGAATCTTAATGTTTCATAAACCATTTCTCTTTAAAGAACGGTGGGTAATTAGCTTGGCAATAATGTATTTCGATCGAAGTCTGCAATTCGTCGGTCGGAAAATGGTATATGCGTGAAAGCATTTTGTTTCACTTTACCGAGAACGTGGGTCGATCGGTTGTAAATCTCACTGGGTCGGTCTACATCGTAACCGTGTTTGGTCGTTCGCAGCGGTCGTTGGGATGTAAATCAACTACGAAAAGTCTAGAGATGTTGGCCGACTCGGGTGTTTACGTGTCGTTCTGAATTCATACGCCCAGCGCACATTATTTACACACCCTACGGTTTAGAAAATGACGAAGAAGTGAGTTCATGAGTACTTTACTTCATTGCGGGTCAATTTCGGTGACATTTATGACCGGGTGTTGCTACCTGGTGGTGGTGGTGGGTGCTGAGGAAGGGGGGGGGGGGTAGTTGTTTCTCACTGATGGGCTGGTGCCACCGAGAAAAACAGGGACTGGGCAGCCAACTAGCAGTACCAGCCGGTCAAGAGTGGCTGGAACTGCCAAACTCAGTTCGGGTTCAGGGTTAGGTACTCGAATTTCAGCCGAGTACATGGAATAACGAGCTCAATAGAAAACGCTGCAAATTAATTCACAAGGGTTGGTTATTCTTCGGACCAGGTGCATGGAGTCTCAGGAGACTCATTTCTTCAACATGGAGAAAATGGGTTAAACAGTGGGTGTGGCGGGCCCCAAACCCATTCCAATCGATTCAGCGTCCAAAATTTAGTGGAAAATGATACCCCACATGCCCGTGTACCAGAAATCTCGAAAACACATTCGAAATGGGTAGATAGGCATCCATTCTGACAACCTCATCCAGATGGCGCCAATCGTTCCGGGACCCATTTCATTGGATTCAGCGTCAAAAATTTAGTGAAAAATAATTCCCCACACGCCTAGGTCCAACCAAAACCGATTAGGAAAACGAGATGGTTTGTTGTGGCATCTTTCTTAGCGTCACCCTGGCCTTTGATAAGGTTAGCCATGATGGATTAAACTATAAAACCTGAAGAATGCCGCTAGCATGATTTGCTGCATTTTTTCTACTATTCAAGCTATGGAGCTCAATGTGCGTGCCAGTTTGTATCTGTTTTGATATTTCCCTGAAATTGAAGATGTGTCGATGTGCGGCGGTAGACTCGGGCATTGAATTTGGCATGGAAGGATTCACAGCAGCTCCTTTTGTGCAACGCGGTACCAGAAACATTGGCCCAGTATGTAGGGGAGAAATTGGAATGGTAGCGAATGTAGTTTAAAATGTTGGTCGTGGCTCTCTCCTGTAGTTTCAATGCGAACCTCGACCTGATCAGGATGAAGCATAGTTGTGAGACCGAATTCTGGCCGTCCGGGAAAAAAAAGGAGAACAACGGGAGTGCTGACTTCAGCAGATCCGAACCGCGGGAAGTGCCACCGTCTCCCACCTCCGGTGAAGAATCCGATCCCCACCATCGCGCCGGAAAATCAAAAGTTCCTGAAAAACCTCCGGCGGATTTTTGATCATTCTCGTCGACATCGTCCCGGAATCAGCAGAGCTCCTGGCCTGAGCACTGTCCTGCGCTGAGACCCAGCCACCTCAACGCAGCCCGAACACCAACACGAACCACTCCAAGGTACCAGTGCATTCGGCATATATGTAAAGTCAAACTCCCGACAAGTTAATAAACCTGTTTTATTCTTGGTTTGATTTTGGTTTGTGCGAACCTGGAGTCCTTTCGGTGTTGCAGGGTTTTTAAAACTTTTATCGGGGCTTAAGAATTTCGGGGATTCTGGATAAGTCCCGTCCTGACTGGCCAATGATAGCTTGGCCAGTCCTAGGGAAAAATAACAGTGTGCTTTGGGATTAGAAACCGAAGCTCACAATAGTTAACCATGAAATTGTAATTCTGAGCCGGGGAACCGATACGGACGTCGCTCAGAGGGCAAGAGCTACTAGTCAGGAACCGACCTGGACTTATTATCCCAAGACGGGAACCGATACGGTATCATCCATTCAGATCTCTCAAAATCTTATCTATCATACCACTACTTCAGCATAAAGAAGAAGACGCTTTCTCAGTACCCAAACGAAGCCAAAATGGTGTTCCTCAAGACTATTACGCACGTACTGTATATCTGTGATCTCCAAGAAATAGAACAAGCTCTCTCAGCGACTTTTGCTGACGACAAGGCTATTCTAGTCACTGACGACTCAACAATGAAACAACATCCAATCTTGAACAATCCATCTCTCGATGATGGACAACGGTCGTTGCACAGTTGGAAATCTCTGTCATATACATCAACTTTCTTGTTTTCTTTCCAGAAACGTGTCTGTAATGGGGATGCACTGGTCAGAGCGATCACCACTATATCCAGAGGTTCACGAACAATGTTTTGCATTGCTGCGTTGACGCCTACAGATACTTCCATAACAAGAGCACATCACTTCAGATATGCCAACGAGGTGGTACGATCAAGCCATATAATACATCGAGATGCTTCAAGATCACACCAACGGTGGATGGCGGATGAAGAGACGATCACCGGCCGTCCTGACCAGGACTCCAGCTTGAAGGGTTATTGATGCATCAATACTGGTCGCCAGGTGGGCAACTGGCTCTGAGGGCTAATCTATCTTCAACAGTCTGTTCTTATCGTTTTTAATTGTCTGCGATAGTGTGATCATAGCTTTATATGGTGGTCCTATGCAATTTATGGCAAAATCAAATCAGCAGTACGCTCGGCGCTCGCGCAAACGTAGTTTTCTGGTTAGTTATGTACAGCTGTATTGAGGCAAACCCTAATCTGGTACAAAATTAATAAAATTTGCTACTAATCGCTGGAACCAGTTCTCTTGTTTTCTGTATGTTAAATGTGATACATTTTCAGGAGGAAGCTAGCGAATTTGCGTGCCATCACATTGGGGATGTACTATTCAATCGGTTCAAATTCATCCAACTTGAGACTGTTTCAAGTAGATTGAGTTTGTAAAACGATTTGGGTTTAATCTCTCCCTTTCTCTGCATAATCGATCGAGATAGCGTCGAGCGGATACGAAAGCGGCAGTTGGCCTAAAGGGAAGATGTCGAGACATTACCATAAAGTAACAAATCACCCTCACCGGTGGTGCCCCTTATAGCCCTATATTGCTTCCGGCCTCCCTACTGCCCCCCCCCCCCTACCGGTCAGCACCAACACGAGTAGAAACTTTCACGCTTCTGGCACTAGTTCCGCGACTGATTCAAGTCATGAGTTACGATTCATTAATTATTAAATTGTATTGATTTTACTCTTAGGCAACCATTTGAACTAATAATTTTCCTCGTGGTTGGTTATTCCTTGAATAATCAACCTATGTTTTCATGCAAAAAGTTAATCTCTCCGATTCAGCCCAAGGTGTCTACATCAAGATAAACAAAATTTGCTTCCACCGTCCGCCGTCCACGCGATTTTTGTAGTATAAAAATGTCTCAAAATCAGAAATTCGGGTCAGAGACTCGTTTGCGGTTCTAGTTGTCTTCGAAACTTTTCAGCCCGATCGGACAAAATTTGGGTGGGGTAGGGGGGGATTAGGGGTCAAAATGTGTATTTCAAAAGTGGGTTCTCGAGATTCTCGGCAATCTTGGCGTGTGGGGTATTATTTTGGACTACGTTTTGGACGCTGGATCCAATGAGACGGGTCTCGGGACGATTGGTGCCCACCGGAAGAGGTTATGGGTCAAAATGGGTTCCTATCTACCCATTTTGAAGGTGTGTTGTAAGATTCCTGGTACCTAAGCGTGTGCGGTAACATTTTCCACTAAATTGTTGACCCTGAATCGATTAAATTGGCCCGTGAGACGCCATAACCACTATTTTCCCTTTGTTTGATATTTTCGACGATTTAGGTGTGGGGAATCATTTTCCTCTAATTCTTGACGCTAAATTAATTGGGATGAATACCCATGCTTCTGGTCCGCGAAACAAACCCCTGAGAATGAATTTGCTGCTGCATTTTTATTAATTAATTTTTTTTTTTTTTTTTTAGTTGATTTACGAGACGCCATTTGCTTCATGATTCGTAAAATGATATTTGAGACCCTTGTAACAAACGTTGCGAATTCCTTCACACGGGTTGGTTATTCCTTTGACCAGGCGCATGGAGACTCATTTCTTCAACATGGGGAAAATGAGGGTAACAGTGAGTCTAGGTACCAGAAATCTCGAAAACACATGATCGAAATGGGTAAATAGGTACCCATTTTGACCCATAACCTCATCGAGAAGGCATAAATTGTTCTAGGACCTATTTCATTGGATTCAGCGTTCAAAATTTAGTGGAAAATGATACCCCACTCGCCTAGGTAGCAGAAATCCCGAAAACGCATATTCAAAATGGGTAATATGTACCCATTTTGACCCATAACTTCTTCCAGTGGGTTCCAATCGTTCTGGGACCCTTTCCATTGGATTCAGCGTCCAAAATTTAGTGGAAAATGATACCCCACACGCCTAGATCCTCCCAAAACCTCGAAAATTAATTTTTCATAATACACATTTTGACCCCTATTCCGTCCAAATTTGGTCCGATCGGTCTGAAAATTTTCGAGGACCAAGTCGCCCAGGACCCGTTTTTGGCTCCCTGACCAAAATTTCAGGTTTATAGAAATTTTTTTGTATCATTCAGTCTATCATTTCCTCTATGTAGAGGACAAATTTAATTAAGGATCGCTTGATAGGTGTAGTTGGTCTCTTAAAACTACCAATCGTTGCTTTGACAAAGCCTTTCAATTCTGCAGAAGTTATTCAAGTTAAGGTATCATTAGAAGGGAGATGCATCGACGTCGGGAAGCATGCTTAACGCCATTGCTTCTTGTTGTCTTTATCTTGACCACTCGACAACCGTCCGTGGTTTTCACCCCTTCGAGTCTCTCATTTCAAAAGTTCCACGACTCCGCATGGAAGCAAACAACGAAGTGAAAAGGAACGAGAAGCTCAGTGTAAACTTGGGTTGTTTGCCTATCGCTTTTCCAGGTTGGTGGATTCGGGTCGGTCCTATCGCCATGAGTTTGAGAGCTGTGGAGGCGGTTTGAGGGAGTCAGGTGTTGAACTGGTGATAAGTGCTGCGGCTAGGTGTTGTCACGTCAACATCTGTTTCCCTGGGGGTCTTGTTATCACTCCTGACGATCTCCAGAGGAGTTTATAGCTCGGTACCGCTGTTTAGTTGAGTTCATTATTTCGCCCGAAGAATGGGTTATCTGCGAATGGGCCATTCACACGACCAGATCCTCACGACGAATTCAAATCAATTTGAAATTTTTCCGAAAACACTATGAACAATGGATGGCTCTTCAAGCATGGCTGGAATTCCCTCCTCGAACTGGCAACGAAGAAGTTGCATATTGTTTTTTAATCTACGACTTTAAACGACAAGACGTTGAATAAATGACGGTTGGTAATTGCATGCTCTCACTCTGGGCTCATATAGGGCTCTCAACCAACCCGAACAAGGCCTCATTGAATAATAATGAGGATTGGAGGATCGTCAGACAGGTAGGTGTTGCCGGTGGTGAGGAGGGGGGGCTGAATTTACGAGGAATGGAGTAGAGTCTAATTTAAATGAAACAGGGCCATGTGAGAGGAGTTGCTTCAACTTCAACATTAGAGAAAGCAACGTTACAACGTAGCTTCCTCTAATGTTGAAGGGGACGTTACAACGTCATGCAGCATAGGGAAAATAAAGGCAGCTCCACGAATCAAATATTCAACAGCCCATGAGGTTTTTACCTGGTTCGGTCTCTGGTAAAAGAATTTTACTGTTCACGTACAAAAACGTGTTCATTTAGCGCCCTCAATCGCCGTTTAGAAGTCCAATTGAGGCGACTGGTCAAGTCAACCCGATAAATCGAATGGTAGCTGTTTTAGGCAGCAAGTAATGAAATAAGACTTAGTAATAGAAAGGACGTAGACAGATGAATTATAAATGTGAATCACGAGGACGACAAATGGCTGACCAATGCATAAATATACTGAAGGTAGTGTAACGATTTATGTCCTTTGTAAATAATTTATTACAATTGTTCACTCAAATACACTGTCCTCATTCACACGCTTACACAATCACAAGGCACAATACACAGTTGTAATGCAGTTGTCGCACTAATTTATAACATGGCACAGCAAAGCATCTATTTTTGGACTCCAAACTGAACTGAGCTCTGCAGCGTTCCTTGGTCCCTTTTATGCTTGCTCCCTTGGCCAAGAACCTTCTTGAGTCTTCCCTGGTTCTGGGAACTCGACATGTTGTCTCAAGCAAATGGGAAGGTTCCAGCCAATTCAATGCACAAATGTTCGAGAGTGACCCTTAGCCCTCCACAGGTCATTGACCTTGTAACGCTGGTCGCCCAGGAGACTGGTGCAGGTGTAATCTCGGAGCAGTAGCATGTGGCACACAATGGAATGTTCGAATACAGTGCCTAATATATTCGATTAGCCTGGTTGAATATTTCAATCATAGTTATTAAATTCGGTATGTATATTTTTTTAATTTAATATTTAAGGTGTAATTTATTATATGAATAAGATTACTGTATTCATAACAGTAGTACCATTTTGTATCTAAAGTGGTTAGATCTCCTTGAAAATGAGGGCCAAAAGATGTATTTTGCTGCGAAACCTGTTAGGTCCACGGCATGTTTTGAATTAAAACCAGCTCGAACCACGATTTCTTCAAAATGCTATTTTTATTTTTTTGTCAAGTCCTAGGTCTAATGTACAACATCCGCGAGCGGATCTCACCAAATCCAGTTCGTTCCAATCGAAAAACGCTGCAAATTCTTTCACAGGGGTTGGTTATTCCTCGGACCAGGCGCATGGAGACTCATTTCTTCAACATGGGGAAAATTGGGTAAACAGTGGGTGTGGCGGGTCCCGGACCCATTCCAATCGATTCAGGGTCCGAAATTTAGTAGAAAATGATACCCCAAACGCCCAGGTACCGGAAATCTCGAAAACGCATATTCAAAATGGGTAATATATACCTAATTTGACCCATAACTTCTTCCAGTGGGTGCCAATAGTTCCGGGACCCACTTCATTGGAATTAGCGTCCACGATTTAGCGGAAAATGATACCCCACACGCCTAGGTTCCCGACATCTCAAAACCACATATTCAAAATGGGTAATATATACCCAATTTGACCCATAACTTCTTCCAGTGGGTGCCAATAGTTCCGGGACCCACTTCATTGGAATTAGCGTCCACGATTTAGCGGAAAATGATACCCCACACGCCTAGGTTCCCGACATCTCAAAACCACATATTCAAAATGGGTAATATATACCCAATTTGACCCATAACTTCTTCCAGATGGTGCCGATCGTTTTGGGACCCATTTCATTGGATTCAGCGTCCGAAATTCAGTGGAAAATGATACCCCACTTGCCTAAATCGCCCAAAATCTCGAAAATTCATTATTCAAAAAACACATTTGGACTCCTACTCCGCCCAAATTTGGTCCGATCGGGCTGAAAAGTTTGGAGGACCGTCTTAGGCCGGGAACAGACCCCTGACCCAAATTTCATATTTTTAGAAAATTTTCTACTACCAAAAATGGCGTGGACGGCGTACGGCGGACGGACATTGACCTTTTGGCTATGTACACATGACGACGTTTGTCGCTCGGTAAGCGCCGCGTTTGTCGCGCGTTGGAAATTGTGATACCGTACACATGAGGGCGTCAACCGCGCGCTTTGTCGACGTTTTCATGACAGCAAATACACTGGTGTATTAAGATGTTGTGAACACAAAAGACTAAATTATTTTATAAGTGTACTCTTGTTACAAAAAAGTATTTGTATCACAAACATGTGGTACTCGTATAAAGACATACTGCCTTAGTTTTATTTCATATTTCTATTTCATAAGAAGTTTTGAATGCAAAACACTGACTATTTCACAAATGCACTCTTGGTACAACAAGTATCTGAATTACAAATTATTATGTGGTACATACTGCCTTAATTATATAATTATTTAATGAAATAAAAATATTTGAATAAATTGACAAACAGTAACTTATTTTATATGTGCACTCTATACCGTAAAGACCAATACGGTCTTTCATACCATACAACAAGTACGGTATCTGAATTATATTACAAATAATTATGTGGCACTCGTATGTGGAACATACTGCCTTAATTTTATTTATGTAATGTATTACAATGCTTGAATAAATGTAGGTCTATAATTAATTAATGCTGCTTATGCTTTGTATATTTACCTAAAACTGTCTTCTGTTCCTGTGTCATTTTTTCTTCTGCGAAAACGTCCACAATCTCCTGCCAAGCAGTCTTTTTTAAAACTCTATTTTTATAATCTGGACACTCCATGTCCCAGATACAGATACAGATACCTTCTTTTTTCGATTTCATCAATGAATAGTTCTGTGTCGAACGCTTCCGCATCCATTGCACTCACAAAAACACAAAGCAAGATCTAAACACAACACAAGACCAGGGCTCAGATCACCTTTTCACTGCAAAAGCGAGTGTTTGACTGAGTGCATGTGTACATTCCACATTGGAATAATGCCAAGTATAGTAACTTCAAGCGCGCGCGGCGTTTGATGTGGAAACTTTTTTTCAAGGCGCCCGACAGCATGTGTACGATCCCATTGCTTCTATGTATGTGTCAAACGCGCGCTTGACAACTGAGCGACGACCGCAGCGTTTACCGAGTGACAAACGTCGTCATGTGTACAGGGCCTTTGGTTGGTTATTCCTTGAATAATCAACCTATGTTTTCATGCAAATGATCAACCTCTCCGATTCGGCTCAAAATTTTTTTCTGGACGTTTCATGGTGTCTAGATCAAAAAAGGTCAATGTCCGTCCACCGTACGCCGTCGAGATTTTGGGCGATCTAGGCGAGTTGGATGTCATTTTCCACTAAATTTTGGACGCTGAATCCAATGAAATCCTCCAGAACGATTGGCACCCACTGGAAGAAGTAATTGGTCAATTTATGGGTTTAAAAAAACTAAATCAGAAAACAAAAAATTCGCTACCACCACTTGGGCTCGAACTGACAACCTTTCGATTTCTGCCGAATGCGCTAGCTACTTGCACCACAGTTTGATCTAGGCTAGAATGAATGGTGTGTGGGATATCATTATCCACTAAATTTTGGATCCTGAATCGATTGGAATGGGTCTGGGACCCGCCACATCCACTGTTTCCCCCATTCGAGGAATAACCAACCCGTGTGTAAGAATTTGCAGATTTTTTGCTAGACACCATGAAACGTCCAGAAAAATTTTTTGAGCCAAATCGGAGAGGTTGACCTTTTGCATGAAAACATCGGTTGATTATTCAAGAAATAACCAACCAAAATGGGGAAAGGAGGACAGAAATCGGATTCACCTGAGAAAGATTTATTTCATAAGCCACATTTAAATTATGTTCGAAATCACTTCATTATACATTGAAAATATTAAAACAATATAATAAGTCAGGATGAATTTATTTGTAACGTCCATAAATTAAAAAGTCTTAAAAAAAGTTTTTGTTACTCAGGAGGCCATTCCTGGAAGCAGTAGTTACCGTGATCTCAAGCACACTTCATGGGCTATGGTGTGCTCTTCTCTTGTGCCTTTTCAGGTTCCCTGCCCATGCGGCTCTATAATCACACTGATCACAAGCATATGGTTTGGCGCCTGTGTGAGTACTCATGTGGTTTTTCAGGGCTCCTGCCTGTGCAGCTCTATAGTCACACTGATCACAAGCATATGGTTTGGCGCCTGTGTGAGTACTCATGTGGCTTTTCAGGATCCCTGCCTGTGTAGCTCTGTAGTCACACTGATCACAAGCATATAGTTTGGCGCCTGTGTGAGTACTCATGTGCCTTTTCAGGTTCCCTGCATGTGTGGCTCTATAGTCACACTGATCACAAGCATATGGTTTGGCGCCTGTGTGAGTACTCATGTGGCTTTTCAGGGCCCCTGCCGATGCAGCTCTATAGTCACACTGATCACAAGCATATGGTTTGGCGCCTGTGTGAGTACTCATGTGGTTTTTCAGGGCTCCTGCCTGTGCAGCTCTATAGTCACACTGATCACAAGCATATGGTTTGGCGCCTGTGTGAGTACTCATGTGGCTTTTCAGGGTCCCTGCCTGTGCAGCTTTGTAGTCACACTGATCACAAGCATATAGTTTGGCGCCTGTGTGAGTACTCATGTGCCTTTTCAGGTTCCCTGCATGTGTGGCTCTATAGTCACACTGATCACAAGCATATGGTTTGGCGCCTGTGTGAGTACTCATGTGGCTTTTCAGGGTCGATGCCTGTGCAGCTCTGTAGTCACACTGATCACAAGCATATGGTTTGGCACCTGTGTGAGTACTCATGTGGCTTTTCAGGGTCCCTGCATGTGCAGCTCTGTAGTTGCACTGATCACAAGCATATGGTTTGGCACCTGTGTGAGTACTCATGTGGCTTTTCAGCGCCCAAGCCAGTGCAGCTCTGTAATCACACTGATTACAAGCATATGGTTTGGCGCCTGTGTGAGTACTCATGTGCCTTTTCAGGTTCCCTGCCCATGCAGCTCTATAGTCACACTGATCACAAGCATATGGTTTGGCGCCTGTGTGAGTACTCATGTGGTTTTTCAGGGCTCCTGCCTGTGCAGCTCTATAGTCACACTGATCACAAGCATATGGTTTGGCGCCTGTGTGAGTACTCATGTGGCTTTTCAGGGTCCCTGCCTGTGCAGCTCTGTAGTCACACTGATCACAAGCATATAGTTTGGCGCCTGTGTGAGTACTCATGTGCCTTTTCAGGTTCCCTGCATGTGTGGCTCTATAGTCACACTGATCACAAGCATATGGTTTGGCGCCTGTGTGAGTACTCATGTGGCTTTTCAGGGTCCCTGCCTGTGCAGCTCTGTAGTCACACTGATCACAAGCATATGGTTTGGCACCTGTGTGAGTACTCATGTGGTTTTTCAGGGTCCCTGCATGTGCAGCTCTGTAGTTGCACTGATCACAAGCATATGGTTTGGCACCTGTGTGAGTACTCATGTGGCTTTTCAGCGCCCAAGCCAGTGCAGCTCTGTAATCACACTGATTACAAGCATATGGTTTGGCGCCTGTGTGAGTACTCATGTGGATTTCTATAGTCTGTTTCCTTGTTGCTCTGTAGTCACAATGATAACAAGTGTATGGTTTTGCGGTTGTGGACATTTTCCTGCTTCTCCTTTCCTCCATAAAACCAGAAAGGTCGATTTTGACTTGGTCTTGGATTCAGAACTCTGGTCTAAATATAAACAGAATACAACCCTCTTATGTTCTAAAATGATCAGCATTTATGATGTGAAATAAATAAACAAATATAACTTCTGAATGTGCAAAACATTACCTCAAGAATTTTGGTTCTTAGGAGAGTCCAATGAAGATAGCATCAATCAGTGAAGGTGTCTTCACTAGAAATGTTGGGTAAACTGCACGGAATAATAGGGTTTCACAAGGTGGACTGATTTGTAAGTGACCCTCCACTGGTGTGAGCTGCATTGTTGAGGGAGAAGGGAGAACCGTTATGAGAGCCTGACCTTGATGCAGGGTGGGGGTCAGGTCGGGTGTACTACCATGTACCTGAGGCCCTTCAGCTGTTGGCCCGGATGGGAAGTTTTTACAAAAAATAATAATTAGGGTAGAAGGTTTCTCGATGAATTCCTACGTTTTTTGGTGTGCTGAATCCGAATATGAAGTTTGCCAACAAAAAAGATGACGGCTTCACAATGAAAATCGCAAAAAACCATTAACATTTCTGACTTCTTTCAGAAAATTGCTCATAAATTGAATAATATGCAACCTACTGAATTTTTCAATTTACGAAAATAAAGATCAAATTTCCTTTAAAATGCAGTGGTCACATTTCCAGTATTCCTTGAAAAATCAACCTATGTTTTCATAGTACTAGATCTAAATCCTCGAACCAGGCGCATGGAGACTAATTTCAACCTTGGACCAGGCGAATGAAGATTAATTTCTTCTACATGGGAAAATTGGGGGAAACAGTGGGTGTGACGGGTCCCGGACCCATTCCAATCGATTCAGGGTCCAAAATTTAGTTGAAAATGATACCCCACACGCTCAGGTACCAGAAATCTCGAAAACACATATTTAAAATGGGTAACAGATACCCATTTTCACCCATATCCTCTTCCAGTGGGTGCCAATCGTTCTGGGACCCACTTCACTGGATTCAGCGTCCAAAATTCAGTGGGAAATGACACCCCACTCGCAATGATTTTGATAGTGTTTCGTTGTTTCCTGAGTGAGCCCAAGCCCATTGCTTTTCGTCAGGGGAACGTGAGCCCAAACCCATTGCTTTTCGTCAGGGGAACGTGAGCCCAAACCCATTGCTTTTCGTCGGGGAACTGGGGCCAAACTCATCGTTATTTTGGTCCAAACCCATGGCGTTTTCAGGAGATCGGGCCAAACTCAGACCGCATGCGCATGCGTATCGATCATTGAATTCAGCGTCCAAAATTTAGTGGAAAATGATACCCCACACGCCTAGGTAGCAGAAATCCCGAAAACACATAATCAAATTGGGTAATAAATACCCAATTTGACCCATAACTTCTTCCAGTGGGTGCCAATTGTTCTGGGACCCATTTTATTGGATTCAGCGTCTAAAATTTAGTGGAAAATGACACCCTACTCGCCTAGGTAGCAGAAATCCCGAAAACACATATTCAAAATGGGTAATAAATACCCAATTTGACCCATTACTTCTTCCAGTGGGTGCCAATTGTTCTGGGACCCATTTTATTGGATTCAGCGTCTAAAATTTAGTGGAAAATGACACCCTACTCGCCTAGGTAGCAGAAATCCCGAAAACACATATTCAAAAATCTGCAAATTCTTACACACGGGTTGGTTATTCCTCGAATGGGGGAAACAGTGGGTGTGGCGGGTCTCAGACCCATTCCAATCGATTCAGGGTCCAAAATTTAGTGGAATATGATACCCCACACGCCCAGGTACCAGAAATCCTAACACATACCAAATGGGTGGATACATACCCATTTTGACCCATAACTTCTTCCGGTGGGTGCCAATCGTTCTGGGACACACATCATTGAATTCAGCGTCCAAAATTTAGTGGAAAATGACACCCCACTCGCCTAAATCACCCAAAATCTTGAAAATCCATTTTTCAAAAAACACATTTTGACCCCTACCCCCTCCAAATTTGGTCCGATCGGGCTGAAATGTTTCGAGGACCCATCTCGGCTGGGAACAGACCCCTGACCCAAATTTCAGATTTTTAGAACATTTTCTACTACCAAAAACGGCGTGGACAATGGACGGCGGACGGCGGACGGCGGACGGCGGACGGACATTGACCTTTTTTGATCAGGACATCATGAAACGTCCAGAAAAAAATTTTGAGCCGAATCGGAGAGGTTGACCATTATCATGAAAACATAGGTTGATTATTCAAGGAATAACCAACCAAAACGCTGCAAATTTTATTCACACGGGTTGGTTATTCCAAGGACCAGAATCATGGAGACTCATTTCTTCAACATAGGGAAAATGGGGAAAACAGTGGGTGTGGCGGGTCCCAGACCCATTCCATTCGATTCAGGGTCCAAAATTTAGTGGATAATGATACCCCATACGCCTAGGTATCAGAAATGTTCAAAACATACTGTAACGATTTATGTTCTTTGTAAATAATTTATTACAATTGTTTACCTCAAATACACTGTCCTCATTCACACACTTACACAATCACAAGGCACAATACACAGTTGTAATGCAGTTGTCGCACTAATTTATAACAGGGCACAGCAAAGCATCTATGTTTGGACTCCAAACTGAACTGAGCTCTGCGGCGTTCCTAGTCCCTTTTATGCTTGCTCCCTTGGCCAAGAACCTTCTCGAGTCTTCCCTGGTTCTGGGAACTCGAAGTGTTGTCTCAAGCAAATGGGAAGGTTCCAGCCAATTTTATATGATGCACGAATGTTCGAGAGTGACTCTAGCCCTCCAGACCTTGTAATGCTGGTCGCCCAGGAGACTGGTGCAGGTGTAATCTTGCAACAATGCATTCAAAATGGGTAGATAGGTACCTATGTACCCATTTTGACCCATGACCTCTTCCCGTGGATGCCAATCATTCTGGGACCCATTTCATTTGATTCAGCGTCCCAAATTTAGTGGAAAATTATACCTCACACGCCTAGATCGTAAAAAATCACAAAAATCCATTTTCCGAAATACACATTTTAACCCCTACCCCGCCCAAATTGACCAGGAAAGATTGTCATAAGAACATAGGTTGATTATTCAAGGAATGACCAGTAAGTACTCTTGAAATAAATATGAACGAATATATAATATACAACTAATAGGAATCTCACTTCCTCAAAACCTTGATTTCCTACTGAACAAACGATATATTGTTCGATCATCTGTAAAGAATTCCCTTATTGTCAGCTATCAAACTGCCATACAGGGTTTCCTCCTTTTAAAATGCATTCAAGGAGCTATCGTTCATAGAAAACGATATAATTTTTACTTATTTCTAGAAGATGAATATTGCAATTAAACTTTACTGAGTTAATTATTTATGGCTCACCTGAGAGCACCTTGAGGGCTTCATTGTATAAAATCCAAAACGATCTATTGTAAGCTCCTAGTCATTGCAGCAGCAAAATAATTCATCTATTTTCCCTGGCGCTGGTTTATACCCAGTCCTATACAAGCTAGATAGATATATTTTTTATTCCACGTAGCAATGTGATAGTTTGAGGCACTCTCTCAGGAGGACTGTCCACAGTATTAGTAGATAAGTTGTCTCTGCTCAATGAATCCTGGGATTAAAAAATGTATCGCGCAGAACTGTATATATAATGAACCAATTACCCAGTACGTGTTGTTATATGAGTTTGAAAGGAGTTTCATTCATTCTACGGAAATCCTGTTGTATTTTTATTAGCTTAAAATGATGTACTGACCTCGAATAGTCGACCCGAGGGGGATATTCCAGCAAAAGTATTCCAGTTCATTACCTGCTAGTAATGTGAAGTATTACTCTGGTTCATCAGATTCATCATTTTCATCAGTCATTAGCTGATACACAAAACTATCAATAACATTCAGTCTTCACGATGTGTATACGATTTAAGAGAATCATTCCTATTATGCCATGACCAACAGTGCCCACCACATTCTTTGCCTGGATGGCTGATGATAATCCAGAAACATTAAGCCGTTAACGGCGAGAACTAAGAGGTAGAGATGATTTTAATATCACCGGTAAGCGTGGAATATGCACTATCTCAGGATAAAAGCTTATTCTCTAGTTTAAAAAAAACCTTGAAATTGTCGGATTTTATCAGTATTATGTAATCATGCACAAAGTCTATGGGTGGACAAACTTCTTCTGATTGATCCAAAAAATGCATTCACACATCTAGATCAAAACCTCGAACTAGGAGCATGGGGAAAATGGGAGAAAGCATCCGAAATTTAGTGGAAAATGATACCCCACACGCCTAGATCACCAAAAATCTCGAAAATACATTTTTCGAAAACACATTTTGACACCCTCCCTCACCAAATATGGTCCGATCGGGCCACAAAGTTTCGTGTATTTCGTGTAAATGTGTATTTCGAAAAATCTATTTTCGAAATTTTCGGCGATCTAGGCGTGTGGGGTATTATTTTCGACTAATTTTAGGCGCTGCATTTAATGATAATGGATCCTGAAACGATGTGCGCCCACCGGAAGAGGTTTTGGGTCAAAATGGGTCTCTCTCTACCTATTTCAAAATCGTTTTCGAGATTTCTGGCACCTAGACGTGTGGGGTATCATTTTCCACTAAACATTGGACGTTGAATCAATTGGAATGAGTCCCCATGCGCCTGTTTCATGGAATAACCAGACATCTTGGATGAATTCGCAGCTTTTTTTAAAAAGAAATTTTGATCAGGGACCTGTTTCCGGCTCTAGTTGGTCCTCGAAACTTTTCAACCCGATCAGACCAAATTTGGATGGGGAAGGGGTCAAAATCTGTTTTTTGAAAAATGGATTTTCGAGATGTTTGGCGATCTAGGCGTGTGGGGTATCATTTTCCACTAAATTTTGGACGCTGAATCCAATGAAATGGGTCCCGGAACGATTGGCGCTCTCTGGATGAGGTTATGGGCAAAATGGATACCTATTTTCAATATGTGTTTTCGAGATTTCTGGTACCTAGGCGTATTGGGTATCATTTTCCACTAAATTTTGGACCCTGAATCGATTGGAATGGGTCCGGGGCCCGCCCCAATGTTCCCCCCATGTTCTCCATGTTTTTCTTGATTGACAGCTCTGATTAATTAGCGACATGATATTGTAGGTTGTAGGGTATTACAGTAGAAACACAATAATCTGTCGACATTGCCATATTATACTAATTATTGTGATATGCATATTCATAACCAAGTTGATTGTTCAACCCAAGGAAATTCAGTAAATTTGATACGAAAACTCCCTTTTCAATCAGTGTACACTGTAAATAATTTCTATGAAGTGAAGTCATCATTTTAAGTAGTAAACATTTAGGGTGAAACATAGCTACCAAGATTCGAGATCCTCCAAATCTGAAATTTAATGCGGTAAATTCAATTTTAATCAAACCTAAACTCTGATAAGTCCCCATAAAACCACAATGTGGGAGAGGATTATTGGATGGTATCATGACATGATCAAGGCATATGATTGATTGGAGAATCATCGAGCAATAGTCGGCTACTTGCATGTTGCAATTTATCATTAAAACTGTACAGTTGAAATTGCGATAAATCAGAACTATTCTTGGTGAGTATCTTTTTAGTGCACCGGCGGCCAAAAGTGTCCACTCTCAATGTCCGCTGTGCCCCTTAGGACTGACGTCAAACCACAGATCAAAAGGCCTGTCGTTGGGAAAACCTCAAGGGTATCTAAGGTCTCGATTCTCCTCGTTTCCTGTGACAGAGACCGCGTTTATTCTCCGCTTTCCACTCTCGTCCCAATCGCCCTTCTCGAAGACAAGTGTTGAGCGGTTCGCTTGTTGCCTGATATTCATGAGCCTTCAACGACCCCTCCTTGTCGTCCCTTTATTCTTTTTCAAACTCTTGTACGTCGGTCTCAGAGCATTTTTCCACCCTTGTTTCCCCGGCTATAAAAAGCTATGATCCAGCAATCGGGCATGTTTTCTTTTCAAATCAAAGCGAGGACGGTGAGTCGCCTCGAGCGATGAATGGAAAGCAGGAAAGCTTGACAATCAGCGAAGTACAAAAGAATCCACCAGGGCTTGGCGTGCTCTGCACATAGAAAACAACCTTGGGTTACCTCTAGCTAACCTACCCGCTAATTAGCTCTAACAGCAATGCCACTGGTGAGCAAATGAGCACGTAATGCTTAATCTCCTGCTTGCAACCAATTATCATTCCTTGCATTCCGTTGTGTTGCTTGGGGGTGGTAGTTCTTCAGATCACGGAATCCCACCAAAAACACTGCAAATTCTTTCACAGGGGTTGGTTATTCCTCGAACCACTCACATGTGTAAGCCTCTCTCGAATTAAAATCTGTTATAATTTTAATTCGGGTTTCTTCGCAGATTTTGAATGGACACAATGTAAGTCCAAGACTTACGACTGAGCAATTAGGGATACCAAGGATGAGCATAAAATACATTGATACAAACTGAATTATAATTGAAAACAAGGACACGTTGCAAAGGAGAATATGCCTCAACCTAGGCTAGAATTGATACAAGACAAAGTAATTCGACAAAGTAAATTAGACAACATGTGGAGCAT
Organism: Cyrtorhinus lividipennis; assembly: GCA_019603395.1. NCBI lineage: Eukaryota > Metazoa > Arthropoda > Insecta > Hemiptera > Miridae > Cyrtorhinus > Cyrtorhinus lividipennis. The sequence goes on along the minus strand of CM033998.1, from coordinate 13,140,040 downwards.
AAAATACAATTAATACATGACACATGAAATGATGATATACATGAAATACAATTAATGAACAAGCGCAACGATACCAGCTGACAAAAATGGCGTTGACATCGAAGGGAAAACGGGAGGGGGCACGCTGTCCCAAAGGTACACAGCAAGGCTTAATTAACTTGAGTCCTTTATCATCTCATGGCATGGGGAACACAATATTACAGCTTCGGTCAACTTCAGCACGGTAGCAGAGTTCACTTCAGAGCAAGCACAGGACAAAGCCAGGATGGACTGAGTGAGTTGCACTTGCACGACAGGTTACAAAAATATATATGACTCCGACATGTTGATTGCCTGGGCACCGAGGCCGAGGGGCGCCTCGACAACGACTGCCCAGTTGGGCGCCTTGGCAACGAGTGAAGCCCTGGAGCTCTCTCCAAATGCGACGTCTGGGCAGGAGCTGCGCGCGCATCCTGGCGCATGCTCCCTCCCTTCTGGCCTTCTGGAGGCAGCAAGCCTGGGGGCTTACACATGAAGACCCGTTTCAATCAATTCAGCGTCCAAATGTCCAAAATGTGTTTTTTGAAAAATGGATTTTCAAGATTTTCGATGATCCAGGCGTGTGGAGCATCATTTTCCACTTAATTTTGGACGCTGAATCCAATGAGACCGGTCCCAGAACGATTGGCGCCCTCTGGAAGAGATTATGGGTCATAATGGGTATCTACCAAACCCATTTTGAATGAGTTTTCGAGATTACTAGTACATAGGCGTGTGGGGTATCATTTTCCACTAAAATTTGGACGTTGAATCCAATGAAATGGGTCCCAGATTAATTGGCACCGCAAGGATGTGTCGAGCTTATTCTTGAGTTGCGAAACACATTAGGGAGAGGCCAGCGTTCCTGACGTTGCTATTGTGTCCATATTCATCAGGTACCCACACAGGAAATTATTACTGGGAAGACTGATTTGTAGCGGGCTTCGTTTATCTTCATTTGAGAATTTCCTCAATGGTCCTGAAAAATGTCTGCATATGAAGGAGCTTCTCGTATGAGAAGTAATAAGACTTGTCAGACGTCCAAAAGTGCTTATCAAGGTAACTCCAATACATGCTGGTGGCCAGTGGATGGGCCCGTTCGTTCGAGAACAATATCCTCCAGCTTGGATAGAACAGGATTATCCAATTAGAGAACCCCAGGGCACTCCAATAACGACTCTAGGTAGGGGATGGCAGTTTTTGCTGAATGTTAAATAAGTTATCAGTGACTCTGGGCTCCTATTAGCGATTAGAGGGGTCATGAAAGGGCGAAAGGGTGGCAAGCCCAATCTAGCTGCGGATATTGAACCTCAACCTCTTCCTCCTAAACGTTTCCTCCGTAACTGTGAGGCTAAGCTGTCCAAAAGGATGCCTGCGACGGCTATTCGTAATAATTTATAAATAAACATTAGGGCAAATAGTGTACGTCGGTAAGTTGCAACACCTCACAACTAAGTTTTCTCACCATTTTGGGGCACAAAAATGTGTTTGTTTAATGAGAAATAACTCTTGCAGTTGATTGATACGTGTTCCAACCTCAAAACTACGTTGGCTTATTGCATGTAGGTTGGATAGAAATACTTGTATTCCATATTTCGATCGACATTTGAGATTTAGCGCCCTAACATCTGGAAATTCGTTCAAAGATCCAACTCTGTAATCCTTTTTCACCATTAGTGAGATGAGGAAGTGTTGAAAACGACTAAGTACATAGTTCTATAAATTCTAGTTTGTACATTCTAGGGAGAAAAATCCGAGTAAGCATGAAGAAGTCGGCTTTTCCATCATGACCGGGCAGTCGTGCGTGCTTGGCATATCACTACGTTTTTGCTTGGTTATTCCTTGAATAATCAACCTGTTTCATGCAAAAAGTCAATCTCTCCGATTCGGGGTCAAAATGTGTATTTCAAAAAATGGATTTTTGAGGTTTTTGGCGATCCAGGCGTTTGGGGTATTATTTTCCACTACATTTTGGACGTTGAATCCAATTAAATGGGTCCCATAACGATGGGCATCCACCGGAATGAGTCATGGGTCAAAATAGGTATCTATCTATCCAGTTTGAACATGTGGTTTTGAGATTTCAGGTACCTAGGCGAAAGGGGTATCATTTTCCGCTAAATTATGGACCCTAAATCGATCGGAATGGGTTCGGGACCCGCCACACCCACTGTTTTCCCCATTTTCCCCATAAATCGTCAAAAATAGGAACTAAACAGGGAGAAAATAGAAAAAACAGTGCGTGTGGCATGTCCCGGACCTTTTCTAATCGATTTAGAGTCCACAATTTAGTGAAAAATGATACCTTTCACGCCTGGGTACCCGAAATCTCGAATACACACATCAAAATAGGCAGATATATATCCAGTTTGACCCTCTTTCAGGATGTTCCAATCGTTCCGGTACCTATCTCAATGGATTCAGCGTCTAAAATTTAGTCGAAAATGATACCCCACACGCCCAGATAACCAAAAGATTCGAATATCAATTTTTTAACAAGTATCGCTGCGGGTCACGCGCTCAGCGCGTGAGCTCTGTTCCAATCTGTGTGCGTCGCACGCGCCTGGCACGATGAAGGTAGCCTTCACTTCAGATGACTCCCGCACAGCTGCTCAAACGAGCTCAACAATTCCCTAGCGAACGTGTTAAAACACATTTCGACCCCCCTTCTCCCCCCATTTGGTCCAAACTAGTTTTCAAAATGGTGAATTCAAAAAGAAGGTAAACAATAAACCTTAAATCTAAGCACGGGTTAATTTATCTACGTTAATTCAACTTCGGAATGTTCAGTTAGACAACGTTAATTCAAGAAAACCATCAGAAGGCTTCGAAATGTAACCTCAAAGGAAACTTAGTACGAAAATATCAGTAAATATCCATTCCGACCATGGTGGTGGCATCAGAAGAGAATTTTCGGTCTTTGGTTAGGCCAGCTTTCTCTGCCTTCCCTCGTGGTATTGACGGAAAACTCTCTGATGGACTTGTGAAAAATCCAACATCGGTGCAACAAAGGCCTCCGTCATAATCTGGTTTAGCACAACCCTTTGACGCCCTCGTGAAAAAAAAGACCGGCCAAGGAATGGTATTAATTGAGGTGATATGACGCTTGTTGATTGCGTTAGCTTTTTCACCGAGCTGCCACAGGCTACCAACATATTTTTCGTTATTTTTTTAGTTATCGCCGTTGGCCACAGAGTTCGCTTTTTAGCTGTGAAGCGAACGCATTCACCTCAAACAGGAGGCTTCGTTACGGCGATTCATTGTGCCCTCACCAACGAGATGTACCTATTCATGACGAAAGAACAACTCGAGATAAAGACGTCTCGGATGAATGAGATTCCTTCGCAATGACATGCAACGGCTTGCGGCTTGAGAATTCAGCTTACTCGTTGTTTTCTCAACCCATTTTCGCTCATGACAATAATAAAGCTTGATTATGGGGTTCGCATTGTTCCCCAGCTTAGGTAACCCCCTTGTCTCTTCGTAGGATATTGTTGGTGAGATAACCAGTGATTTACCTTCCACGAATCCTCGCTACACAACCATCCCGTCTCGCCTACACAAGGAGAAAAGGACGAGGGCGCGATAATGTGAAGCGCTATGTCGTTTTGAGCCTTTATCTCGCGTATTATTTTGTAGGTGGGACATATTGGGGAGCTGTTGACAATTTAAGGTGGGGCACAAATCGTCAGACGAAGATAAAGCTACGATGCGAGGTTTGTGAGCGGTGGGAAGTCATGAATTCCAATAGAACGATGTTATAAGGTTGATAGTGGAGTCGATAAGGACCCTATCAGCCCAGACTAGCGCAGGATAATAATAATAATTCAAGAAGTACTGAAATTCTATTTACGCTTCTCTCAAATGCCGGTCTAATGAAAATCGAATTTTTCTCTTAAAAAAAAAAAAAACTCTTTTACGGGGGTTTATATTTCTCGGACCAGGCACATGAATCGATACAGCGTCATTAACCTCTTCCGGTAAGCGCCAATCGTTCCGAGACCCGACTCATTGGATTCTGCGTCCAAAATTTAGTAGAGACCAATACCCCAAACGCCTAGATCGCCGAAAATCTCGAAAATCCACTTTTCAAAATACATTTTGACCCGTGCCCCACCTTAATTTGGTCCGATCGGTCTGAAAAGTTTCGAGGACCGTCCTAGGCCGGAAACGGGTCACTGACCAAAATTTCAAATTTTTAGAAAATCTTCTACTACCAATATAGCGACGGACTTGCTAATTTTGATTTAGACACCTTGAAACGCAGGAAGAGGTTATGGGTCAAATTGGGTATTTATTACCCATTTTGAATATGAGTTTTCGGGATTTCTGGTACCTACGCGTGTGGGGTATCATTTTCCACCAAATTTTATTTATTTATTTATTTACAATACACGGGAACGAGCCCAGTTTACAGTAGTATATTGGTCGAATCAAACATTGGTGGATTATAGAAGGAATAAAAAATAAGAAATGAATAGCCATTGGGAGTTCAAAAATTAGTGAGAGTTGCAGTGTCAGCGAGGAGTAAGGCATCCAGCAGGCGTCTCTTGAGGATGACGGGGGGGAGGGTGAACAGATCCATATCAGCAGCAGCAAGCAGATGATTGGCGGTGCGGGGCAGACGGCTGAGGGGGTGGTGCAGCATGTAGTTGGTCGACGTGAAGGGGACCCAGAAGAGGTCACGTGTGCGGGAGCCTGGTCTTGGGACCCGGAGACCAATCTGGTCCAGGAGAGACGGCGCGTCAATACGCCCAGAGAACAGACCGCTGAGGATAGCCATATCCGCGATAGTGCGTCGGTCAGCAGGGCTGGGGAGGCGATACTGCGCACGGAGTGCGCCGTAGTCAATGCCGTCTCGAGATATGCCTGACTTGAAGGCAAGGTAGTGGAGGAACGCCCTATGCACCCGATCAATTAGGTCAATGTGGCAGCCATAAAACGGGCTCCAGACGACTGAGGCGTGCTCGAGGCATGGCTGAACAATGGCACGATACAATGTGATGAGGGCTGTGATGTGAATTCCCTAGTATTCCGCTTGAGTAAACCCACAGACCGCATAGCTCGAGAGTTGACCTGCAACACGTGCTCATTGAAAGTGAGCTGCGGATCCAGATATACCCCAAGATCATGGATGAGTGACGGACGCGCAAGTTGAGATCCATTGATGCTGTAGACATGGTATATAGGAGATGACGATCGATGAAAGGTGGATACCGTGCACTTGCTAGGGTTCAGGAAGAGGCCGACAGAGGAGCAGTTAGAGATGAAGGCGTCCAGGCGTGATTGGAGAGTGAGGCAATCAGTGATACATTTGATGTGAGAGAAGATCTTGAAATCGTCGGCATAAACGAGGACCTGCCCGTCCCCGAGGCTAGCGCAGACACGATCAATAGTCAGTATAAAGAGGAGAGGGCCCAGGTGTGAGCCTTGAGGAACACCAGAGGTGGCCATAAAAGGCTCAGAGACTGTGCCACCGACACGCACAGACGAAGTTCGATTCTCGTGATAGCTTTTTGTCAATGAAAGCAGAGCACCAAAAAGGCCAACTGATTCCAATGCCTCCAGGATAGCATGGTGTGGGAGCTTGTCAAAAGCCTTGGAAAAGTCTGTCCCCACCGCATCAACCTGGCAACCGTCCGCAATTTCAGCCAGAACAAGCTCCTGAAAGAGGAGGAGGTTAGTGACAAAATTTTGGACCCTGAATCGATTGGAATGGGTCCGGGACCCGCCACTAGCCACTGTTTCCCCCATTCGAGGAATCCAACCCGTGTGTAAGAATTTGCAGGGTTTTTAGGAATGTCGCCTTGATGTTCTTTTTGTTTTTTAGGGCTTGGGGCCACCCCAATCGCTATATCGTTTTCTCTATTTCCGCTTTTCGCTCTCTCGCCGTGACACTCGTGGCAATCCATTATTTTTTTAATGGAATACCTCATGTCGCTTCGCCGTTCTCGAGCGTCGTATTCGACAGTTTTGAAAAGGCTAATGTGATCCCTTGTTGGTCTGAAAGGAAGCAATGTCCAAAAAACGAGTCATTTTGTTACGAACAACCATTTTTGCTTTAGAAACTGGGTTTTCACTGACACGACCGCTCAGGCCAGCAAGAGATGAGGGGGATGAGATTACTGAAAAGCTACCACTGTCATCCGAACCGAAGGGGAAATAGAATGAAACTAGGCTATCACAACTGGAGTGATATTTGATATCAAATGTTGGTCCTCGTGAAGTGGTTTTGTCTCGTTGCAACTTTCGATTCCCAATCAGTTTTGTTCGTGTTAGCCGAAGTGAGGTGTTTTGTTCGGCTTTCCCCTGTCGAAAACGCCCAACAAAGTCGCCCTCTAACTTTATCGGGATTTGAAAATACGCCAAACGCGGCTAAATGGAGCTCCATCATGCTCGAGCCACACATGGAATGTCCTCACATTATATTTCTTCACTCAAAAAACAATTTATTTTTCTCGCTAGAATAGAAATTACCCGAATAGTGACGTCAGAATTACCCCTAAAGGTCTCGAACTCGAGTCGACCGCGAATAGGAAGGAATGCCTCGGGGAATACCTTCCCTTTGTTTCTCTCGCTTCCCTCTTTTCGTATTTTCAGACTCAAAAACCTTTCCATACCACCTCCTTCCCAAACACGCCTTCCCCCTCATCTAACAAACGTTACCAGCCTTTAGGGGACCACAAGATGAAAGAAAACTTCACTTTCCCGTTAGATTTGTTCCTCGCTCAAACCCTTCGTTCCTTCAAGATTGGTTTTATCCGTTTGTCCTCGACCAAACCAAAGCTTTGTCCCCTTCTCATCTTACTAGGTATTCCTTCAAGATGCTAATCCTCGAAGGATTTCTCCCTGGGCTGTTATTACTTTTCCTTTCTTGTTTGGGGAGCCTCAAATGAAGGATCCTTTTCCTGTCTTACCTGCATCAACGTCTATCCTTTTAGAGCTGACCTCATCACTTTAACATTTATCGCAAGGTTTAAGCGGCTTTTAATAAATTGAAACTGTTTAGTGAAGGAAGGTAAAGCAATTTAGTCCCTCTTGAGACTTGAACGAAAACCGCTCACTCTTCAATACAATTTCTCGCTTCTTCAGCTTCCAATCAATGTTATTCCTTGCCTGAGAACCCCGCCCGAATGAGGCAAACCTTAAGTTTATCAACAGCCCTGATCTGAGAAAAATATCCATTCCGTTTACGTTCCCCAAATTTATTGATGATTCTTAGGAAAATCGCACTGGGAACGAATACATAAATCACCGTTCTCAAATTGGTAACTATCAACCAATCTGTACTCTCTCCACCATACCATAAGTCTTTGAGAAGCTGGTTGTTGCTCTCCTCCTGTATTTTTTTGCCATTGTTCTTCCTGAGCAACATGATTTCACCGGTGGCTCGTCAACTGTTTCAAATCTCCTCAAGGAGTGCGCTCTTTGTTCTGCGTGGGATGGCAGCCAGCTGGACCACCGATTTTACTGAGGCCTTTGATTGGCTTCTGCGAGGGGTGATTCTTGGTGTTCTCCATGGAGTCGACGATTTTGGGAGCATTCTCTACTGGATTGGAAGCTACCTGCAGAACCAAGAGATCGGGTTTGGGTTGCTGGTTTTGTCTCAAGGTCTTTTGCCGCTTCATCCGGAGTTCTGCATGGTTCTCATTTTGGACCCTTTCTATCCACCATTGCAGTCAACAGTGTGGGGACCGTCATCCAGCACTCCCGCTTCCTTGTATATGCTGACGACTTGGAACTCTTTGTCCGGTTTCTAAGCTTTCTGACTGCCACCAGCAGCTGTCTGACCTTGGCGCTGTATCCTTGTGATGCTCTGCTGATGGTCTTGATCCTACCAAGTGTGCCGTTTCCAAATTTACACGCTCGCAGAACCCAATTCAGTTCATTCTGCCCTGGCCAGGCCTCCAGTTGATCGTCGAGGGCATCGGGGGACCTTTCTCCATGGTCTTCTGCATGGCCAGATTGACGCGCCAGATCTTCTGTCTGATATCGTTTCAGGTGCCTCGGTCAGCGCCATGTTCTGCTGCATCATTTGCGATGCTTTTCTCCTCTACAAATTATTTGTACCACCATCCCCCACTCTGTCGGTTGTCTTGTCTTGCGTGTTTCCGCAATTCATAAACTTTCTGTACACGACTTTCTTGCTAAGTGTGGGACTTAATTTTTTGTTTTTGATTGCCACGCTCAACTTAATGCATTTGTAATTGGGCTTGTCCCGTAATTTTTGAAATAAGGAAATAATACAACTACACACTAATACATGTTTACATTCTAGAATTTGAGGTCAATCGCAGTTTTCAATGTCAACTTTTTGATACAGATACATCCAAAAACGTGCCAATTGTCCTCGTGCGAGCTCGTGCATTCAAATTTTCGTTTGTGGTGTGGTGAGGTTAAGTTTGAAGATTGCTGAATGCTTCCAGCGAACTATGCATTACCGTTGGAGTTGAGCGGATGTGGAAAGGAAGGTTCACTTTATCAAGTTCATACGACGTTAAACCGCTTCGCAGTTTACAGGTCCTAGCACCGCATCCTACCTTTCGCAGCAATTTCGAAGGGGTTTGCTTTGGTCATAACCAGCGCCGGGAGTGAGTAACAATATTTACTCCCGAATACGCGTCTTTTTGATGCTTGCCCTTTGGAAATCAGTGTTCCAGTTTACGCGAAAAGGCGTTCAATTTCTATGTGTTCGGGATATTTGCTTCCGCGCCGGCGTTTGTTCGCGGTACTTAGCCTCCAGGCAAGGCAGAAAAGTGGTTTTGGTACACAGTCGGTTTTAGTACATCAAATGAAACGAGAGAAGATGTGAGAGAATTCAAGTGAAGGGAAAATCGGAATTAATAAACGCTCTCTTCACCCTGCACAAGGGAAAGCAATAAAGGACTCCATAATTTGTTTGTAGAAGAGTTCTCAAAGTATACCCACTTCCTATTCGATTTACTATAGTGAATCCGACTACATGTACTGGTGGCATCTACACCGCTTTGAATAATAACCTAATGAAGCTTGTAAACAAAATTAGTAAATGTATTTCAATATATTCATATGTCGTGTGAGGTGTTGATACGGTCCATACGTCAATCTTTTCAGCGATTTGCCCAATAATGTTTCTGCGTTGGATACACTTTAAAAATGCTGCCAATTCTATCACACGGGTCGGTAAATAATCGGACCAGGCGCATGGAGACTCATTTCTTCAACATGGGGAAAATGGGGGAAACAGTGGGTGTGGCGGGTCCCGGACACATTCCAATCGATTCAGCGTCCAAAATTTAGTGGAAAATGATACCCCACACGCATAGGTGTCAGAAATCTCGAAAACACATTCAAGATGGGTGAATAGGCACCCGTTTTGACCCATAACATTATCCAATGGGCGCCAATCGTACCGGGACCCATTTCATTGGATTCAACGTCCAAAATTTAGTGAAAAATGTTCCCCCTCACGCCTAGGTGACAGAAATCTCAGAAACACATTCAAAATGGGTGAATAGGCACCCATTTTGACCCATAACCTCATCCAAAGGACGCCAATCGTACCGGGACCCCTTTCATTGGATTCAACGTCCAAAATTTAGGGAAAAATGATACCCCAAACTCCTAGATTGCAAAAAAACCTCGAACATCCATTTTTCGGAATACAAATTTTGACCCCTACCCCTCCCAGGTTGGGTCTGATCGGGCTGAAAACTTCCAAGGACCGACTTATGCCGCGAACGGACCCCTAACCCAAATTTCTGATTTCTAGCAAATTTTCTATTACCAAAAAAAGCTTGGACGGCAGATGGACATTTGTCTTTTGGTTGGTTATTTCATGCAAAAAGTCAATCTTTCCGATTCGCCCCAAAAATTTGTTCTGGACGTTTCATGGTGTTATGGAAGAGGTTATGGGTCAAAATGGGTACCTATCTACCCATTTCGAATGTCTGTTTTCGAGATTTCCGATACCTAGGCGTGTGGGGTATCATTTTCAACTAAATTTTTGACCCTGAATCGATTGGAATGGGTCCGGGACCCGCGACACCCACTGTTTCCCCCATTTTCCCCATGTTGAAGAAATGAATCTTCATGCGCCTGGTCCGAGGATTTTGATCTAGACACCTTGAATTGTTCAGAAAACATTTTTGGGCCGAATGAGAGAGGTTGGGCCATTTGCATGAAAACATGAGTTGATTATTCAAGGAATTACCAATCGAATGGCAGTCCAGTCTGTCGTCATCACGGAATTCAATTGCTGAAGGTTACTTCAAGAAACTACTGTGAGATAGAAAGTCGTGCGGGTCACTTGTCTTGATTCATTGCGGCAGTTGAGCCCGAGATATGGAAAACCATCATCCTGTTGGAGTCCGTTCATCACTCAACCCCTCCACTACCACCCCTTGGAGGAAGCGTCACGTAGCTCAGGTGAATTTCTCTTTTCCAAGGCGGTGAAGGGAAAAAAAAAGAAAATAGGCACCTTTTTGAACTTATAGGTGGAGAGAAACACATAAAGGACACGCTGTAACCTACGGCAATAATCATTTTCCAGTAAGGCGAAAGGAGAGGGAACGGCTCGGGCATCAAAGAGCAATCATGGTCCTAAATCACGAGCACATCTGGCGTTTTCCATCGGCTTCCCTGGAACGCCTGTGCATCCCTTCTGGCACGACGGAGCGCCCAACTTTGTTTTCCACCTCATAGTTTTACTTCCCCTTAATCGCTTGTTCGGTTTTAACAGCCAACGGGAAGCGGATAATTAAAAGGCATAGGCCAGAGCATGGGTTTCAAGGTGCCTTTATCTTTAGCCGACACCTGCTGCAGTTGATGGTCTTCATCGTGTTTTCCCAACTCCGAGCCCGATAATAAATCTTCCGTGCCTCGAAAGACGACCTCCCACACAGAATTCAAGTTATTGCATACACTAATGTTAACATTGCAATTCACGATATTGTATTGGATCGATCATGAAAGGATTGTGCCCAAAAGACACCTCGATTCTAACCCTGCATCATAGACATACTGGAGTTTGATTGTAACCTCCATTCCTCCATGACCCTTCAGAGTATGTGCTAGAGGTGTGTCGGTACAGCGGTACCGGGACTGTGTAGCCGAGTCTCACATTGGAACGGTTCCAAGCAGTGACAAGACCCCGGCCTTTACCGGTACGGTTCCAAGGATTGTCAAGGGCTCGGTATCGATAAGATGTGAACTGGACCGGGAAGGATGGAGCTGGCAGCTGAAGTGCGAGTGGTTCCACGGACCGGCAAGGGGTCGGTTCGGTATCGATATGATCGGAACTCTGGACCAGGAAGGTTGGAACTGGACCGATAAGATCGGAACTGGACCGGGAAGGATGGAGCTGACATCTGAAGTGCGAGTGGTTCCACGGACCGGCAACGGGTCGGTTTCGGTATCGATAAGGTCGGAACTCTGGACCGGGTTGGTCTGATTCCGAGTTTTGTTGGACTTTGTATCCTTTTAGTGCAATTCCGATGGAATGTCCCCCTCTCCTCGATCATTCGATTTAGGTTCAAGTTCGAGTCATCTCCCTATTCGTTTGCAGTCTCTTCTGTGTTCCGTCCTCGGATTTCTACGAATACCTAGGGAACAGACTGATTCTCTTGGGTGAGAGGGGGGTAGCCACATTACACTCTGCTGTACCGGTAAGGGAACTGTACCGTTAAGTTGGAACGGTTACGTCATTGTCACTGTAACCGTTGGAACCGTTCCTGAGAATTACCTGGACTGACACACCCCTAGTATGTGCTTGTGAATTATGAAAATAACTAGGTAACTTTGTGTCCCCACAAATTGTAAATAGAACAAGACACCATATGAATTGATCTAGAAGAATTGTAAATAGTAGCAGAGTATAATTTAGATAATTCGTACAAGCGAATATTATTGTATGTAAATTTTATGAACATTGTGGTTGGCAACTCTGCTAAGCACCGCTTGGTGTGTGTGGCGCTCTCTGTGTTGTGGTGTTGGTTTGCTTCGCTTGCCTGTTGCTTCCACAGTATCGGATCTTTTCAACCCGATCGGACCAAATTTAGGCGGGGTAGGGGTCAAAATGGGTATTTCAAAGTATATATTTTTGAGATTTTTGGCAATCTATGTGTGTGGGGTATCATTTTCCACTAAATTTCGGACGCTAAATCCAATGAAAAGGGTCCCAGAACGATTGGAACCCACTGGAAGAGGTTATGGGTCAAAATGGGTACCTATCTACCCATTTCGAATGTGTGTTTTCGAGATTTCTGGTGCCTAGGCGTGTGGGGTATCATTTTCCACCAAATTTTGGACGCTGATTCCAATGAGACGGCCCCGGAACGATTGGCGCCCTCTGGATGAGGTTATGGGTCATAATGGGTGCCTATCTACTCATTTTGAATGTGTGTTTTCGATCTTTCTGTAACCTAGGCGTGGGGGGTATCATTTTCGACTAAATTACCTATATTTCGACCTGTTTTTGAATTAATAATTTGTAATTATGGTTATTAATTTAATAAGCAACTTATGCTTTCATGCAAAAATTCAAAAGCTATGTAGGGAAACTGGCCCTGAGCACCACGAACCGGGAATAAGAAACGAATCATTTTGAATGAATAGAATCCGTTGAGAGGTTAGTTGTCTGAGGAAGTAAATAAAGGAAAATCCCCGGAGATGTTGAAGAGGAAGCGACGTGTTGAAACTCAAATAGTTAAGTGAGACGTCACCTGTTCGGGGATCCCGGCCCTTCACCAAAGTGAACTAAATCATTCCCCAACTCGTCCCCTGGAAACGTGTCAAATGTGGTTGGATTCGATGGTGTTTCCTCCACGCATTACCAATTCATTGGTTTCACTCTCGGGCCCTCTGGGTACATTGCGGGCTTGTTGGGGTTCCCAGGGTTTGTTTCGTGGGAGAGTGGGTGAAGAGAAAACAAACACTTTACCTACACGTGGTTCGATCAAACCGAATGAGACAACGCTGTTGCAGGACAGGGCTCCTGGCACTCATCATAAGGGATGGGCAACAGGACAAATTTTTGTTTTTAGTCTAATCAACGTCCAATGAAAGGAGTTTACCTGGTAATATTTCTCCCCGATAATACCACATGTACTTTCGATGATAGGGACAACTGTTTGCTCAAGCTAACCATGCCATGAGATTGATACAGGGTCCGCCAACGAAGTAGGATGGATTTAAAAAAATCATAACTCGGTTATTTCTCAAGATAGAATATATATATATATTTTTTAACTGTTCACAAGAAGTGGAATTTTCTGGTAATGTTCAATTTTTGAAGACGACGTCGAGCATGTGATGCCCATCAGCTTGAATGCATTTATCGAGTCTTTCGGTGAAGCTCCTCGAAACGCTGTCCAGCATTTCTCGTGGGATGCAGCTGATTTCTGTGGTGATAGCCTCCTTCAAATCGTTCAGGGTCCTCGGCTTATCTTTGTAGACTCTTTCCTTTAGGTATCCCCACAAAAAAAAATCACAGGGAGATAGGTCAGGGGACTGGGGGGGGGGGAGGGAACGTCACCGCGCAGCACAGACATCACCCTCTCACAAAACATTGCTGACAAATCACCAACTTATACGGATGAAAGTGTAGATCGACTTTCAATATTCGACGAACAGTTGATTGTGAGATGTTCAAATTTGCTGCACGAAGTCGGATGGAACAGTGTGGGCTCTGGAGGGCAGTGACTCTTGTTCGACGCGCTCAACGTTCTCTGGAGTTCGCGCTGTTCGCTCTCCTCCCCTCCTTTTTTTCGTAACACTGCCCGTTTCCCTGAAGTTTTCAACCCACCTTAGGATTACATTACGAGTTGGGATAGCTCCGCGGGGAGAAATCGCGTACTCTCGACGGAAATCTCTCTGTGTTTGAATTATTGACTCACCATTCACTAAAAACCGACTTACCGCGAAAACACGTTGTGGCATCGTCCAAACCATCTTTGCAACTAACCTAAAAAAACTTCCCTTCATTGTGAACACGATGGTCCCAACCCCACCCCTCACAGAGTTCCCCACGCTGAGTACTACCCATTTCAAAAACGTCCTACTTCGTTGGCGGACCCTGTATTTAACTGAATGTCAGCGGATAACTTGAGTTTAAATGCGAGTAAAATCATAGACTTAGTGTTTTCCGAAACCCCTAATAGAGCCCTATTGAATAGGTGATGTAAATCCACAGTTGCCACTTTTTGGATCCCAATGATTTGTGTCCTATGGTGATAAGGTTTGTCCTGAGATAGAGAGGGTTGCCTCAGCAAAGTACTAGGGGCCTCTTCTATAGCGTTCGAAATTGTCTGAATCCCAAATCGCTCATAATACAGTACAAATCATCAGTGCAAAGCTTAATTGAGTTCGGCATACTGGCGTAAGGAGGCACTTTCCCTACTGAAAACCCCTTCAGAATAGCACAGAATACCATTCTAAATCCTCGGACCAGAAGCATGGACTGATTCCAATCGATTCAACGTCCAAATTTAGTGGAAAATTATGCACCACACGCCTAGATCGAAACTTTTCAGCTCAATTGGACCAAATTTGGGAGGTGGGGGGTCAAATATGTACCGCTGAATCCAGTGAAATTGGTCCCAGAACGATTGGCGCCCACTGGAAGAAGTTATGGGTCAATTTATCGTTCAATTTATGGGTAAAAAGAAACTAAATCAGAAAACAAAAAAATTCGCTCCCTCGGGTGGGCTCGAACCTACTACCTTTCGATTTACTGCCGAACGATTTTCAATCATGCCACATCTCCACACCATATGAGTCGTTCTGAGAACTAATGCCGTTTCTGTGTACACTTATTTAGTTGTTTTCTTCCTCTCATCAATATTGTGGCAGAGTTCCTGGTTTCTGATGGGAGTAGGGTTTTTTCAATTTTCTTAGCTGGTGGAAGGTTTTCAAATGAGGACAGGAGAGTTGACAAGGGGCAGAGTTCTGAGAATGAAGTAACTAGAAATAGCAGGTCTCTAGCCTTTTGCCTTTTCTCACCGTACATGTCCTTCAGAGAATTGATGATTCCCATGTGAACCCAGCTTTAGTTTGAGTCTTCTTGGGCCTACCACCATTGTGGCAGTTCCCCTTTTCTGATGGGAGTAGGGTTTCTTCAATTTTCCCAGCCCTCAAAAGGTTTACAAATGTAGAGAAAAGTCTGGACAAGAACAGAGTTCCATGAAGCAAAACCAATTAACTAGGAATATTGGAATTTCAATCTTGTCACTTCTCCACACCATATGAGTCCTTCTGAGAACTAACACCGTTTCTGTGTACACTTATTTAGTTAAGTGTTCTTCCTCTCATCACTAGTGTGGCTGAGTTCCTGGTTTCTGATGGGAGTAGGGTTTTTTCAATTTTCCCAGCTGGTGGAAGGTTTTCAAATGAGGACAGGAGAGTTGACAAGGGGCAACTGATGGAGAACTGATATGATTCCCATGTGAAACTTCCCCCTCCACAACCCATAACTAGGGTACAGGCCAGGGATTTTTCAAGACTTCAGTTCAGTCTCTCCCTAATCCTCCTTCTACCTACTGCAGTCTGCAGTTGATGTGTGTTGTGCTCCAAATAAACTAAACATGTTTTCCCCAATTTTTCGCGAATTTTAGTGCGGGTTGGGTACAAACTATGAGAATATAGGTTCCAGAATCCTTCTGGTCCAGTGCCCAAATCTGTTCAAGTGAAAGTGCACATTGGTTCTGTCATGGCAGCCTGAGGATGATCACCTTCTCCAGTAAGATGGTAATTTACTCTTCTATTGGATGGTGTCTTATGTAGCCTCACTGAAACATGAACAAATAAGCTCAAGTTTCATTACAAATCTTGGTTGTCCACAATGCAAAATATACCCTCAACTGAGTTCATGCAGTACAGCTAGGGAGCTTGGAAAGCAAATATTTTGACCAAGCAAATAACATGCCCAAATTTACTCGAAATTGAAAACGGATTTTGATTGGTGTCCTATTCATGAATTTTCCACCCGTTTTCATGCCAAAAGTCAATTTCTCTGATTTGGCTCTATAATTTTTTCTGGAAATTTCAAGGTGACTAGATCCAAAAGTAGCAGATGTCATTCCCCCATCCGCTGTCCAGGCTGATTTCGGTAGTAGAAAATTTGGCTGAACTCTAGTATACGGGGCAGAGATGACAAACTATCGAACTCAAACAAAAAGCTGATCGATTGTCCGTCTGACGTCACTCCTTCAGTCAACGACACTGACAATCATGAATTAATTATTATGATTTTATATTTTATATTATTAGGTATTGTTTATATTTTTGAAACAATGGCCGTAAAAACATGATGACTTGGTCCTCAACATTTTTCAGCCCGATTGGACCAAATTTGGTGAAGGTAAAAATGTGTTTTAAAAAATGGATTTTCGAAATTTTTGGCAATCAAGGCTTGTGGGGTATCTTTTTCCACTAAATTTTGGACGCTGATTCCAACGTGATGTGTCCCAGAACGATTGGCACACGTTGGAAGAGGTTATGAGTCAAAATGGGTATCTATTACCCATTTTGAATATGTGTTTTAGAGATTTCTGTAACCCAGGCGTGTGGGGTATCATTTTACACTAAATGTTGGACTCTGAATCGATTGGAATGGGTCCGGGACCCACCACACCCACTGTTTCCCCCCATTTTCCCTCGTGTTGAAGAAATGAGTCTACATGCACCTGGTCCGAGGAATAACCAACCCTTGTGTAAGAATTTGCAGCGTTTTTGGTTGGTTATTCCTTGAATAATCAACCTATGTTTTCATGCAAATGGTCAACCTCTCCGATTCGGCTCAAAATTTTTTTCTGGACGTTTCATGATGTCCTGATCAAAAAACGCTGCAAATTCTTACACAGGGGTTGGTTATTCGTCAGACAAGGCGCATGGAAACATATTTAAAACATGGGGGAAATGGGGAAAACGGTGGGTGCGGCGGGTCCCAGACCCATTCCAATCGATTCAGGATTCAAAATTTAGTGGAAAATGATATCCCACACGCCCAGGTACCGGAAATCTCGAAAACGCATATTCGAAATGGGTAATATATACCCAATTTGACCCATAACTTCTTCCAGTGGGTGCCAGTCGTCCTGGGACCCACTTCATTGGATTCAGCTTCCAAAATTTAGTGGAAAATGATACCCCACTCGCCTAGATCGCCCAAAATCTCAAAATCCATTTTTCAAAAAACACATTTTGACCCCTACCCCGCCCAAATTTGGTCCGATCGGGATGAAAAGTTTGGAGGACCGTCCTAGGCCGGGAACAGACCCCTGACCCAAATTTCAGATTTTTAGAAAATTTTCTACTACCAAAAACGGCGTGGACGGCGTACGGCGGACGGACATTGACCTTTTTCGATCTAGACACCATGAAACGTCCAGAAAAAAATTTTGAGCCGAATCGGAGAGGTTGACCATTTGCATGAAAACATAGGTTGATTATTCAAGGAATAACCAACCAAAAGGTCAATGTCCGTCCGCCGTACGCCGTCCACGCCGTTTTTGGTAGTAGAAAATTTTCTAAAAATCTGAAATTTGGGTCAGGGGTCTGTTCCCGGCCTAGGACCTCCAAGCTTTTCATCACGATCGGACCAAATTTGGGCGGGGTAGGGGTCAAAATGTGTTTTTTGAAAAATTGATTTTCGAGATTTTGGGCGATCTAGGCGAGTGGGGTATCATTTTCCACTAAATTTTGGACGCTGAATCAAATGAAATGGGTCCCAGAACGATCGGCACCCACTGGAAGAAGTTATGGGTCAAATTGGGTATATATTACCCATTTTGAATATGTGTTTTTGAGATTTCTGGAACCTAGGCGAGTAGGGTATCATTTTCCACTAAATCATGGACACTGAATCGATTGGAATGAGTCTCCACGCTTCTGGTCCGAAGAATAACCAACCCCTGTTTCAATTTCTCGTATTCGTACCAGCTACCCTGTCAGAATATTACTGATAACAGCCCAGTTGAGGTTGAATGATAGCATTAGTGTTGCCCACATCAAGTTTGTAAATGTATTTTCCTGATTATCCCAAAATTAGGATCCTGCCTATCGTCCTCATCTTCATTAACGTTTCTTTCCTTGACTGGACTGCCATTATAAATACTGTCGGAGTTCCGATAATTGTGATTCAAAGCCAACGATATACAAACTGGCATCCGCTTGAGAATTCCCCATAAAATTAAAAGACCTCTTGCAATTATAGCAACATACGTTCTTAAAAAGCGAAAGTCGTCACGCAATCCGAACAGAAGCAAGCCCTTGAACAGGGCGTATAAATGTCTAAGCTTTTCCTGGTCAGGAAGTGGAAAGTTAGGTCTTTTACTTCGGAAAACGAAGAGTTAAAGGAACATAGAAGAGTCAATGGGCCGAAACATTTGGTGGATATGGCCACCTTCAAAGGAAAAACACTCCTATCACCCCGCTTTCCCGAGCAAGAGCTTTTCTTGTTTTCTTTTCTTTCCCTTCGAGCCTTCATTGTAAGCGCTGATTTCCCTTGTAAGATGGTTGGAACGGGAGTAGAGTGAATGTAGTCCGCAAAAGGAAATTCCTCTTATAGAGGGTTGGCGTTCATCCTTTCAGCCCTGAGGCCGAGAACGCAGTCCTTTGTAATCGAATGTTTAAGAAATAATGTATTCACTCTCATGAAACTTTTTAATGTTGTCTGACAATATCTAGATACATTTAGCTAGACTTGGGTGTTTTAAATTCACAACGTAACGAAGAAACTGAAAATGGAAGAGAATACCACCAACCAAATCTTAAAATTCCCCCCTAATTATTTTTATTTTTTTTTAATTTTTACAACGACCTAAATATTGTCTTTTAAAACTATTCATCGACCGTTTGACGTCAATTTTGCATTCTGCGTAAAATTTACATCAATATACGGGGGCCCGATGTATGAATAATTAGAACTAACTCGTAAGAACAGCAATAGCATGTCAATGATAAGTGAAAGGGTGGATTGCGGTGGCTTTCAGGAAACTTGCCAATTCAAGTATATTTTGAATTGTATAGCCAATTTGGTGATCAATAGATTATTCACATAATGGGTGTTTCAGGGTGTTTAGATCAAAATGAAAAAATGTCCGTCTGCTGTCCACGCCGTTTTTGGTAGTAAAAAATTTTCTAAAAATTTGAAATTTTGGTCAGGGATCCGTTTTTTGCTTTAGTTGGTCTTCAAACGTTTTTAGCCCATTCGGACCAAATTTGGGTAAAACTGCGCTATTAGGTGCCCACCCGCTGTTATCACTAGATTCGATATATAGATCACTAGATTCGATATATATTCGATATATCGAAGGAAAGAACTTAGTTCCCTCGATATTTCGAATTTAGGAGTGGAGGTTACATAACCTAAAACATTTTTTCTGCAACATATTTGAACATTTGTTGTGTATTTAACTCGGGGGCGTATTTGGAAAGAAAAAAACATCCCTGTTGTGTATTTAACTCGGGGGCGTATTTGGAAAGAAAAAAACTCGGCCCTCTGGGCCTCGCCAGGGGGCAAGCCCCCTGGACCCCCGTCTGCTTTCCGCTTAGAGCCTACGGCTAAAATCCGATAAACATGGACCCATGTTTTAGCCGTCTGCAATCGGAATGTCGAATGACGAATAAACTAAAACACTAGAAGCGAACGAGAATGAACGGAATAACGAACAACGAAATAATTACGAATAAACTAAAACACGGAACTAGTAAATGGAATAGTAAACACGGAATAGTAAACAAATAAACTAAAACACTCGAAGCGAACGTGAATGGTGACGTTGTGAAGAAACTATAAGTCGTTCATCTATGTTGTGAAGATTCAAGATAAGGGAGAGTTGATACAGAGAGGTTGGGCCGAGGAGGGCCGGAAATGGCCGAGGTCGCTCGGCTCGGTACCCCCCAGACGCTCCTCCGTGTGACACTCCCGCATCACCCTTCCGGCGTTCCCTTCCCGCGTCACCCTCTCGGCGAACGGTTTTTGGTAGTTAGGTCATGGCTAAAACATGAGTCCATGTTAAAAAACATCCCTGTTGTGTATTTAACTCGGGGGCGTATTTAAAGAAGAACGATACATTTTCAAAAATCGATATATCGAAACGTGTAGGAAGGTCATAAGTGATAACAGCGGGTGGGCACCTAATAGCACAGTTCAACCCAAATTTGGAAGGGATAGGGGTTCAAAATGTGTATTTTGATGTATATGTCGAGATTTTCGGGGGTCTAGGCGTGTGGGGTATCATTTTGGTTGGTTATTCCTTGAATAATCAACCTATGTTTTCATGCAAAAGGTCAACCTCTCCGATTCGGCTCAAAAAATTTTTCTGGACGTTTCAAGGTGTCTAGATCAAACACACGGGTTGGTTATTCCTCGAATGGGGGAAACAGTGGGTGTGGCGGGTCCCGGACCCATTCCAATCGATTCAGGGTCCAAAATTTAGTGGAAAATGATACCCCACACGCCTAGATCGCCCAAAATCTGAAAAATCCATTAAAAAAAACACACATTTTGACCCCTACCCCGCCTAAATTTGGTCCGATCGGGCTGAAAAATTTCGAGGACCGTCCTAGGCCGGAAACAGACCCAAATTTCAGATTTTTAGAAAATTTTCTAATACCGAAAACGGCGCGGACATTGGACGGCGGACGGACATTGACCTTTTTCGATCTAGACACTTTGAAAGGTCCAGAAAAAAATTTTGAGCCGAATCGGATTGGTTGACCATTTGCATGAAAACCCCATTCGGACCAAATTTGGAAGTGGTAGGGTCAAAATGTGTATTTTGATATAATTATATGTCGAGATTTTCGGCGATCTAGGCGTATGGGGTATCATTTTCCACTAAATTTTGGGCACTGAATCCAATGAAATGGGTACCGGAACGATTGACGCCCACCGGAAGAAGTTATGGGTCGAAATGGGTATCTATTACACATTTTGATTCTGTGTTTTCAAAATTTCGGGCACCTAGACGTGTGGAGTATTATTTTCCAAGAAATTTTGGACCTTGAATCGATTGGAGCGGATCCTGGACATGCCACACTCACTATTTCCCGCATTTTCCGGGTCCGAGGAATATTTAACCCATATGGAAGAACTCGCAGCATACTGACAGGGTTGTTGAGGACGTGAGATGAGAAAAGTCTTGCCCCTGAAATCCGTCCTACTTTGCCACTTTAAAGAAATGAAACATCGCATGGAGATGGATTGAGGAAGTGATCTGATTTGATTGGCAATGAATATCCGCAATGTTCCTCTCGCTGATCAGGAGTCGCCACAGAACAACATTTGTTCCATTGTTTTACAGTAAAAGTTCACAATGCCGTTTGTTCCTCATCCCTCTGGTACTATCTCGTGAGAGAAAACTCAAACAATGTCTACTCCTCTCGCGGTCTCTCCAAAGGAAGTTAAATTGTCTTTGCCGAAACCTCGACTCCCCTTCGACGTCCCCACTCGTAGTTTGTGTTGGGTTTGGGACTAGAATATGTAAATCCACACAGTTCCCACCTGCTGAGAACTGGGAAGGCCGTGAAAACCCGATGGTCCCCGGGGTGCTGTGCTTCTGCGTTACCGAGCTTTCGAACTCAACCATCTCCTGGGGTCGTCGGAGTCCCCCGACCACGTAGCCACCTTCACAGGACAAACATGATCAAAATTAATAACTGTGGGTAACCTCTAACGATCAACCTCTAATCAGGAGAGACACGTCCTCCGGGGCGGGACCTATAGTTTTTAATACGCCAGAAACTCGATGTGAATACATTTTCGGTTAGTGATGGGCCCCTACCAACCATTTCTCACGAGTCAGACACGTATTCCCCTATGGTTTACATCCGAGGTTACCTATAATTCATAATTACGACAACATTTTACAACAGTGAGAAATCCGGGTGCGAGGCTTAGGCGTTTTCAGGTCGTACTCACATAACAGAATTAAAGGTCTTACTTAGTCGTGAACCGTTGAGAGTACATAAATATGTTCGAGTCAAGCACTACGTTTCTACAGAGAAAACCACCAGTACCAAAATCATGGTTGAGTCACCCAAAATTGGCATCATTACGCCACTGAAAAGAAAACCTGTTAATTATACGAGTGCTACATTAAATATTGAAATAAAAATGCAGCAAATTCTTTCACACGGGTTGGTTATTCCTCGGACAAGGCGCTTGGAGACTCATTTCTTCAACATGGGGAAAATGGGGGAACCTGGACCCATTGCAATCGGAACGATTAGCGCCCTAAATGAGGTTATGAGCCAAAATAAGTACTCATTTACCCATTTCGAATGTGTTTTTGAAATTTCTGGAACCTAGGCGTGTGGGGTATCATTTTCCACTAAATCTTGGACGCTTAATCCATTGGAATGGGTCCAGGACCCACCACGCCCACTGTTTTCCCCATTTTTCCCTGCGAAGAAATGAGTCTCCATGCGTCTGGTCTGAGGAATAACTAACCCGTGTGAAAGAATTTGCAGCATTTTTAGCTAACGCTCATTTCATAGGCAGAAAAAAAGACTGGTTATGGATCCTCTAAAAGTAGGCATAGGTATCTACCTAATAGGGCTGCTATGAGAAACACTGCTATAACAGTGAACATGGAGCTGCTGACACTGAAGGGAACGACTGCCCTGAAGTCTAGCGGGACTTGGCAAACTAATGGTGCAGTGGTCCCCAGATGTTTGTTGGAGTCAGGTCTCCACATACATGGAAATCCAAGAATACAAATTCAGTCCATATTTACCTTGCCTGTTATGACCATGTTAACGCCCATTAGCTATAATCTAGCTCAGCCTATTCAAGAATGTAGGCTGAGCAGCAATTATAGTACATGGACTCGTCGGACGTTTTACGAATTGCAGATTATTCACAGTACCCAACGGCCGCGAGCCAAGGTGTCAGCAACGACCTGAGCTATGGCCTCTGACTCGCAATAGAGAAATGTGCCGAGGAGAACATGAGGAGGGCCTACCAAGGTAGGCGGATCCACATCTTCTCTGACAGCCAAGCAGCACTCAAAGCCTTAATGGGGTTGAGCTCTGACTCGAGGCTGGTGCTTGAGTGCTGGGAAGCCCTCCAACTAACAAGGTTGTCCTCACATGGGTCCCGGGCCACTCAGGGGTTGAGGGTAATGACCGAGCTGACGCTCTGGCTAGACGTGGGTCGGGGACTGTTTTTACGGGTCCTGAACCATGCCAAAGAATCTCCCGCACCCTACTATCGGGGTGGGTGGCAAACTGGGTTCGCTCCCAGTACCAGAGGCGATGGGAGCGAACGCCGCGGCAAGAACACGGCCATATCATGATGACTGGTCCTAACAAAGGAAGGGCCACGAGACGCCTTCACCTTAACAGAGCTTCCCTGAGACTCACCGTTGGCTTATTTACAGGACACGGGGACTTCAGGAGGCATCTCTGCAGGATTGGGGTGCGCAATGGTACCTGATTGCAGATTCTGTGGCGAAGACGAGGAGACAGCGTCTCACACCGTCTTCAATTGTCCTGCCCTGGAACACAGGCGTTTCAGAACCTTCGGGACTTTGGACCGAGAGGACTTCCTCAACCAGGAGAACCTGGTCGGAGCTCTGCTGGACCTAGTTGGGAACACGGAGCTTCGGCCAAGATGAAGATGAGCTGGCCAAGATGAGCTCCAGGGGTTAGCACAATGGGCCACTGCCCGGCCACACGACAGCTGGGAAGAGAATCATCCCGTGACGGGCCTGCCAGAGAGGGGCAATGAGGCTACAAAGCATATAGATTGATTTATTTTCGATCTACCCCCCCCCTTCCTCACCAGCGCTGTTTCTAATGCAATGAACGGGGCTTTCCATCTTCGCTCTTATCTTTTGGGGGCCTAGAAGTCATTACTGACCCCGGGATATTAAAGGCTCGACCGAGCCCTAGATTCATCAAAACTATGACACAAAGAGAAACCTTTGATTTGAAATCGCGTGCTCTCTGTTCTCACGCCCGGCACTCATGACTTGCTAAAACAACAGCTCTCACTGAGACCTCGCATCGAAATTTCTCGTACCGGCTATAATTCATCGGAGCCCGCGTTGCATGTTGTTCGTCGAGGGTTAATTAGGGCGAATTAGAGGGCATGGGGCGGACCGAGCTTAGTCGTTCAGATAGTGATCATCGAGTCGGAATCAAATTGTTACTTGGCCATCTTTGACCGCTACTGATCTTAAAATCGGGGCAAAGACCCCTATTTTGTGTTGTACGGTTTCCAAGAAGTCGCCCAATGCTCCTCTGTGTTGCTCCATGTTGCTCAATCTGAAATTGTAACGGAGTTGTTGGTGGCTCTTCTGGGGGATTGTATGGGCACTAATGCCAATTGTGGATGCGATTTAATGGAGAGTGTGGGTTCTTTTCAGGGAGAATTTTAGGTGTCAAAATCGATAACAAGCTGAGTAAGTGAGATTACATCGATTACTTCAAAGGCTACTCAGAAGATTCTCCACATCTTTTATTATATCAGGATATCTCCAGATTGATAAACTTCGCCTGATCTGAAGGGTACAGAGAAAAGTCAGTTTTTGTGAAAAATTGCTTTAAGATTCGATTCAGTGGTGAGGTGAAACAGGGATAAAATACGACTAGTCAAGCTCAACAGTTGCTCAAAGTTTTCTCATACAGCAAAGAACGAGGCGAGTCAGGCTCTCTTCTTGAAGTAACATGTACCTTGTACCAGTATCACAAGTTTATCAGTCATTTTTGTTCTTTTTCTGCACTTCAAGTTATCAAGTGTATTTTCCAAAGTAATTAATCATGTCAAAAAGTTCCTCAATAAACCTTGGACCAAGCGCATGGAAACAAATTTCTTCAACATGGGGAAATGGGAGAAACAGTGGGTGTGGCGTGTCCCGGACCATTCCTATCGATTCAGGGTCTTAAATTTAGTGGAAAATGATACCCCACACGCCTAGGTACCAGAAATCTCAAAAACACATATTCAAAATGGGTAAAAGATAGCCATTTTGAGCCATAACCTCTTCCAGTGGGTGCCAATCGTTCTGGGCAAAGAGAGATTGCAAAAAAGCTCAAAAATCCATTTTTCAAAATACACATTTTGGCCTCTAGCCCACCCAAATTTGGTCCGAAAGGGCTGAAAAGTTTCGAGGACCAACTAGAGCCGAGAACGGACCCCTGACCCGAATTCAGATTTTTAGAAACCATTTCTACCACCGAAATCGGCGTGGACGGCGGACGGACATTTGCTAATTTTGATTTAGACATTTTTGAAACGTCCAGAAACAAATTTTGGGCCTAATCGGAGAGAGTGACTTTTTGCATGAAAACATAGGTTGATTATTTAAGGAATAGCCAACCAAAAAGGAGGTAAGTCAGCTGAAACAGGAAAATAAGAACCATACGGGCTCAAATTTTATCTATTTCTCCTAATGCGTAATCGCCGAATTTTTATTATTATTTTTTTTTTTTTTATGAACTTCTTGGCATCATAAGTGACTTCAATAAGCTGCCTATTGCCCATACATTGTCATTTCGGTATTGCTCTCATAATATACTTCAATTTTCTATTTGCTACTGCAAATTTCAATTTTTTCCATTTAGAAAACAGTTGACTTACCATCTTTTGGTTGGCTATCCCTTGTATTATCAACATATATATACATACTGTAACGATCTATGTTCTTTGTAAATAATTTATTACAATTGTTCACTCAAATACACTGTCCTTATTTACACAATTAAACAATCACAAAGCACAATACAATACATGGTTGTAATGCAGTTGTCGCACTAATTTATAACAGGGCACAATTTATAATAGTGTCTACATTTGGACTCTGAACTGAACTGCACTCTGCGGCGTTCCTTGGTCCCTTTTATGCTCGCTCCCTTGGCCAAGAACCTTTTCGAGTCTTCCCTGGTTCTGGGAACTCGATGTGTTCGAGCAAACTGGAAGGTTCCAGCCAATTTGATACAACACATGAATGTTCAAGAGTGACCCTTAGCCCTCCATGTGTTGTTAACCTTGTAATGCTGGTTGCCCAGGAGACAGATGTGGGTGTAATCTCCTTAACAATACATACATACGAGTGTGAAGAGTTTCTTAGAACAAAACCTGAGTAGAACACCAAAAACTCTACAACTCTTCACTCTTCATTTTACTCTACCTCTTCATAACACTCTGCACTGTTTAGGAACGTAATTTTGTTGTAGAGTGAACAGTTTGGATGGGCTGAGCGCAGAGTGAGGAGTGAAGAGTTTTTGGGTATTGGCCCCTGGTTACCATCTCATAACAGGGCAAATATTAAAGGATCTTCTTAGGAAAGCCGTTTTTCAAACCCAGATCATCAATTAGGCCTTATCACTTCGCTACGTTCTAAGGTAATGGAAAATTGCTGAGATAATGATGCTGTTTCGACAGCAGCACTCCATAATAGGCCAAGGCCGGTATTACCCATTGCCTTTTCAAGGACCTTTAACCGTCTGCGGGCCCATAAAATCTATTCAAAATTATGTTGTACGAGTATAATAAATATATATTACGCCTAAATTATATTTGAAGAGTACCTAACTATTGGGCAGAGTCATTGGAAACTCCGAGAAAAAATCGTAAAGTTTTCTTTTGAAATGTACAGTATTGACTCGTCATACGAGTGTGAAGAGTTTCTCAGAACAGAACCTGAGTAGAATACCAAAAACTCTACAACTCTTCACTCTTCATTTCACTCTGCCTTTTCATAATACTCTGCACTGTTTAGGAACGTAATTTTGTTGTAGAGTGAACAGTTTGGATGGGCTGAGCGCAGAGTGAGGAGTGAAGAGTTTCTGGGTATTGGCCCCTGGTTACCATCTCATAACAGGGCAAATATTAAAGATCTTAGGAAAGCCGATTTTCAAACTTACCCAGATCATCAATTAGGCCATATCACTTCGCTACGTTCTAAGGTAATGGAAAATTGCTGAGGTAATGATGCTGTTTCGACAGCAGCACTCTATAATAGGCCAAGGCCGGCATATTTGGTAACTTTATTAGGAAAAAATGATGCCTTTCTCTTCGCATGTGAATTTCACGTGCATGTAACCCTCATTACTGGTTACAGATTAATACAGATAAATTTACTAATTAAAAAGATAACTAGTTGATGACTTCTAAGCCCCGTTAGAAACGTATGATGGTAAGAGGGCTGTCACCATCATCGTTCGAAATCAACTTTATTTTACAGGTTTTGAAACACCAATTGAAAATACCGAATATCGAGTTTATTTGACGTTCAGCCCCTATAGAGAGCCCCCTCCCCCCTCTCGACAACCCCTGGAAACTTCATCATCACGATGTATATCCACCGGCCAGCCGCAGAAACTCGGTAAACTATAAGCGCATTCACCTTCCCTCGCTCGAACCTCGCAATTTTCCAAACAATTGATTTCAACTGACCAATTCCGCTCACCACGGGAGTAATATATGTTTTGGCTATTGGAACTGTTCCCAATTCTAAATGAAGGCTCCCACATTTACACTGAATAACCGTCCTATGAAGGGAACCCAAGCGAAGGAAAAGCGACGAGAGGGATGGAAAGTTTTTGTTAGTTTTTGTATTTGATGAAAAGTTTCAGTTGAGATGAACCGTCAAATCTCCTATCGTCTTCTGCAATTACTTTTTTCCCAAAAAATTGGAATGGAAGTACAATTATAATGCTCACTTCATTCTTCTCGCACATGGCTGCGCAAGAAAGGTTTTGCCAATAATGATGTAAAATCAACATTACGAAACCGTGTGAGATTAAAAATGCCAGGCAAAAAGGGAAATACTTCCTTCTAATGAGTGTTATAATTTGATTTATTAAAATCTTTATAGGACAACCAATTTTTCCTACTAAAAACGCTCCAAATTCTTACACACGGGTTGGTTATTCCTCAGACCAGGCGCATGGAGATTCCTTTCTTCAACATGGGGAAAATGGGGGAAACAGTGGGTGTGGCGTGTCCCGGGACCCATTCCAATCGATTCAGGGTCTTAAATTAGTGGAAAATGATACCCCACACGCCTAGGTACCAGAAATCTGGAAAACACACATTCGAAATGGGTAATAGACCTTAGCCATTTTGACCTTGAAAACCTCTCCAGTGTGGTGCCAATCGTTCTGGGACCATAATCATTGATTCAGCGTCCAAATTTAGTGGAAAATGATAACCCCACACCCTAGAACGGACCACCTGACCAAAAATTTCAGATTTTTGGAAATATTTCTATACCCATAGTCGGCGTGGACGGACATTTGCCAGTCGAGAACCAGTTAAATTGTCTGCGTATAAGAAGGTTCAGTTTTCTCAATGTTTACCAGTGATTAGTGGTACGAAAAAGGGAAATGTGAAAATGATCGTAGGAAATTGCCAGTGTGGTCAGGGCTCTTCAAACACATGGAAAACAGCGGGAAAAAAAAACGGCAGCAGCAACCGCCCTATTCCCCATTCACCCCACCTTCACCTCCTCCTCTTCCACCTCCTTGGCGGTGGAAAGCGTGTCAAAAGCGGTGGAGGCGGCATGCCTCAGTGGGAAAATCCAACCAAAGGCCGAAGTCGTCTGGCAACACTGATTGTTTGGTTATCTTATCTCGTTATTTGTTAAATGTTATCAAGTAGGTACTTTTGTATTTCTTCCTGGGCAGCGTTGGTGACAAAGAGTGGTTCCGTTAAGAAGTTGAATAGAGTAGAAAAAAAACGTTGTTAGCCAGCAGCTTGTTTTACATTTGTGTTAGTATTTCAATTTATTATTCTTTAAGTAACAATTTTTGTAATAAAACTCTTTTATGATTACAAACGTCTGATTTTGCCTGGAATTTAGTGCTTCCAAATCCACCATGGTGTAAACTCAGTACTGTATACAATACAATGTGGATACTCATTCGATACTACTCATATCGATACTTTTCTTTCGATACTGTATCGATATCAATACCGTTGTTTTAATACTGATTCGATACCAAATATCGTATAGCAAGGAAAAACAACGGCAGCAGCCGCCGCCCCACTTCCACCCCACCTTTACCTCCCCTCTGCCTCTGAAGGTACGAAAAGAGAACTGATGAAAATTATCAGGCAAGGAAATTGGCAGAATTGTCAGTGGCTCTTCAAGACATGGAAAAGCAGCAGGAAAGAACAACGGCAGCAGCAACCGCCGTCCCCCATTCACCCCACCTTCACCTCCCCTCTGCCTCCTCCTTGGCGGTGGAAAGCGTGTCAAAAGCGGTGGAGGCGGCACGCCGGCGGCGGCAGTAGGCGCTCGGCCGTCCCCGGGTCAACATCCAACCCACCGCCGACACTTCGAACGCCGCCCGTCGCGAGCTTTACGACGTTTGTCGTTCAAATTCGAAAATTTTCCCATTTACCGGCAAAATTGATTTTTCTACACAAAATATCACGACAAGGAAACGAAAAACAATGTAGAATTTTCGAACTATCGCGCCGCTTCAACTGATTCGTAACTGCCGCAAGTTTCCACGGGCTTACCGGCAGTTTCGCCAAAAACTATTATCCTGTCAACAAAAAGGTTGATGGACATTTTTAATTTTTTTCCCATCGAATTGTTCCTACTGCTTGTTTATTTAAATTTTACATAAACCCCAAGCGCACATAACACTTGTACACATTTTTTTCCTATTTCAACACCGTCAATTTTCACATTCCACTGCCCTCAACTACATGATTTTTCATCCCCAAATGTTTCATACCAACAATTAACCGATATTTCATAAAAAACGTCTTTTTGATTTATTATGAATTTGAACCATTGAGTTATCAACCGGTGTTTTTATGCCAGACCTCACCAATTTGTTCAAAAAATGACAGTTTGCGTATCATGATTTTTAGAGAAAATAAAACAAAACCGATTGACTAATTGATTTTTTTCAAATTTGAAATTTTTGTTAGAGAGCTCATTTTAGCTTTAGTTAGTCCCTGAAACTATCCAGTCCCGTCGACCATAAATTCGTGGTAAAAAGAGGGTTAAGAAAAAAGTGTTTCCTTAACTCAAAATTCGGGATTTTCGCGAACTAAGCATGTGTAATATTATCATTTTCCACTAAATTTTGGGCACTGAATAAATTGAGATTAGCCCTTCATTGATTGGTGCCCGCTGGGGGTGGGTATGGGTCAAAATGGGGACCTGTTTTGTAATAGGATTTTTGAAATTTTTGAGGCCTAATCGTGAGGGACATTTTTCACAAAATTTTGGAAACTGAATCAATTGAAATACGCTTCGGAACGAACGCTACTAACCGTACGACGGTTTGAGTTAAAATAGGTATTTTGAAAATGGTTTTCCGAAATTTTTAAGTGCCTAGGCGTAATTTTGGACGCTGAGTCGATTGGAATGAGTCCTGGATACTCACTGCTTTCCCCATGTTCTTGCTTTGAGCAGAAATAAACCATTTTGGAGGAATTTACAGCGTTTTTTAAATTCAACTTCACATCATACTTTACGAAGAAAATAAACTTCCGTTCTGTTTGTCATGTAATTCCCTAAATTCGAAACATTCTTACGTTGAAAAAGATTACTATTTGCTCTATGGAGGACAGCCCTGCATGTTTTGCATATTATCAACTTTTCACAAACAATAAATTAATTTTATAGCTTTTGGTAGCCCGGGTTTTTATAATATTGAGAAGTAATGGATTGGGAAAAAATTGACACAGAATGGAACGCAATCCCTTATAGATTCTGAGAGAAGAAGTTCAATCCACGTTTATATTTCGGTACAACCTAAACTGAGTGATAATACAAAGTGTAAGCGTAAATTAAAAGAAGTAGTTGAATTTTCAACTAATAACCACATCAAGTATTGAAAGTTGTGATCTCTAGAAAAACCAACTATTGGAGTTTCATGTGAAGGGAAATTTTTATTTATTTTAATTTATTTAGGTAACTTAATTAAAGTTTAATATTGAAGATATTAAGATAAGGATATCTTCCTAAATATTTATAAAGATTAGCTCTTTTTTTTTCATTGAAAATGAAATGTTTTTTTTAAACTATATAAATAAGAGAAAAACGGACTTTAACCGCTTTAAAAGATAGTTAGCAGCTTCTTTTAGATTCTTCTTTCTCTTTTAATCAGAATTTTTATTCAATAGTTTCATTAACAATGAAATGCCTTTTTTTGGCTTTGATTAAAATGACGGCTGGTTCAAGTAACAACAGTTAAAACTAGGATGAAGTAGTACGTTATTAACCTGATCACATTTCCTCAGTTTACCCCCATATAATTTGTTAAGGATTTACCCACATTTTTCGTAAAAAGTCACCATTCGTTCACATTGAAATTCAAAGAAGCATTTGAACAAAAAATTTTGATTACACTTTTGTATTCTTCTTACATTTTTGATACCTTTTGTCGGTTTTCATTATTGAAAACGGAATCCTAAGAACTGCGATTCGGACAAATTGTAACAGTTCTTGAGTCAATTTTTACCTAATTCGTTAATAAATCAGTTTGAAACACCGCGCCCTTAGTTTTCGATACCAATATCATTGAGGCAACTGGTCAATAACACCTGCAGTGGGTGTGTATGCTTCGGAAAGTCAGCTTTAGGTAAAGACCTCAAAAATATTAAAATTTGAGTGTGAAATCTTCTACGGAATTGGCTATTCCAGGGACCAGGAGCATGGAGGCTCATTCAAATCAATTCAGCGTCCAAAATTTAGTGGAAAAATTCTACCCCCCACGCTGAGGTTTCAGAAATCTCATAAATATACATTTGAAGTAGGCAAATAGGTACCCATTTTGACCCATAACCTCATCCAGAGGGCGCCAATCGTTCCGGGATTCATTTAACTGGATTCAGCGTCAAAAATTTGGTCGAAAATCGAGTTCTAGATCGCCGAGAATCTCGAAAATCCATTTTTCGAAACATACATTTTGACCTCATTTCTCCCCCAATTTGGCCCAATCGGGCTAAAAAATTTCATGGATCAACTAGAGCTGGGATCGGGTCCCTGACCCAAATTTCAGATTTTTAATAAATTTTCTACTACCTAAAACGGCGTGGACGGTGGACGGACATTTGCTTATTTCGATCTAAACACCTTAAAACGTCCAGAAACGTTTTCGGCCCGACTCGGAGAGATTGATTTTTTGCGTGAAAACAGGTAGATAATTCAAAGAATAACCAACCAAGACAAAAACTACGCGTTTTAGCAACCACTTTCAAATTTTTTCATGGTTGAAAGCTTTAGATTCCGTTCGATACATCAAATCTGTTTTGTTTTACAGCGTTTTCACGTTAAATTGGAGGTTTTCCATGTAAAATTGGAGGTTTTACTCATCAAATTGGAGGCTTTCCAGTGCAAATTGTGGGTTTTATACATCAATATGGAGGATGACAGAAATACATAATTTGATTCTGGGAAATCGTGCTTGAACGATGTCCATATCATTCCTAGAACGCCATTGCTTGAATATAATCGACCATCATCAAACGTAAAAATGATTAAAATAACGTTCATGGTATAAGATAACTGTACTAGGTATACAGCACGTCATTATTAAGGGGTAAATTTAGTATAATTATTTCATGATTTCTGGCTGAAAATATAATCACGCAAAATCTTTCTCATGTTTTCATGTGAAGAATGCAATTCGGGATCCGTCTTCCTTCCAATTTTGCCCCAAATGATGTTTTCTATCGTATCCTGATGTTTTTTACTAACAATATACTATAATTGAGTCTCATTTAAAAAGTGGATAATACAATACTGGGTGCCCTACGAGCATCTCCATTCCCTTAAATTGTCAGAATAGGGGATTGAAAATAATTTTATAAAGGAAATCTTCATTTTTTCCACAATTTTAGCAGCGATAACAAACTTTTCTTATCTCAAATTATTAGTAATTGCTCCATTTTGATAATTGATAACCCATGCGAGTCATTTATTACGTTGTCTTGAGTGATTTTAAGCAATGAAAAACAATAATACGTTCGTATATGCGAAATGAGAATCCTAAAATTGCATTTTTCTTCAAAGCAGATTTGCTCAGTACAACATCGTTTTTGATTGAAAAATAAATTTTGATTTGAAGGATAAATTTAAGCCTAAAATGAAAATTAGTTAAATTCGCAACGTTTCAAGCTTGCTAAAGGGGTAGTGCACTATTTAATAGCCGGTTAATGAATTTATTTTTCAGGAAATGAATAGTAAAAGCCGAATTTGACTGGGAAAATATGGGTTCCTATTTAAATGAACGGAAAGTTGTTGATTGCATGAGCTTTCTGATCATTTTGATGTGCAATTTTTCTGGAAATGGCAGGTTTCTCTCTGCAGTTTCAATTTAATGCAACATTATTATGTTACAAGGTATAATTTTGTCATCAATTTATGGACGTCATCGCCTTCCAATGCATTCAACTGGCCAAAATAACTTGAACATTTTTAGTTCAAACATAGAACCGGCCAAGTTTCGTGTGAGGGGGTTCAGTTTCCATTCAACATGGCGGCAGTTCGAGGTTGATGACAGCGATTCCCCATTAGGGTGACAATGCGAACCCTCGGGTCCTTGAGTACATTTGTTACCCCGAGGAGGGGTGGGGGTGCGGTTATGAGCATTGGTTAAGGATCATATCGGACCCCTGATCAAGTCCAAATTGATCCGATCACGGACTCGGACTTAGGCAATGTCAGCCTAGAGATGGGTGCAAAAATTTGGAAACATAAACATTAGCTGTAGAAATATGAGATCCCCCTACATCTCCCATAAGTGCAGTGTGAATTACGGTCTGCATACGAAATAACAGCTCCTGCATTGGCTGCAGCAATGTACAGGATGAGGCCCACCATCCAATCCCAGTCCTCACAGTTCTGCTGATTATCCAGGCCTGACAGCCATGCGTTTCCGAGTGTGCTCTTCTGTCCGGATTTTCCGTGGCATGCCATCCTCATACAAGCGCAGGTAATAGCCTTGCAGATGAGAAAACGGGCTAAACCCTGGCATCCCTCAAAACGGTTGTGACAGGTACGAAGCCACTCTAGCGGGGCTACTAGCCAGTTAGCCGTTATAGGTAGTCATGGAAGTGCTGTGGCTATTCGTGTATCCTTCCAAACTGGTATAGTGAGAGGGGGGGGGGGTGCGGTTTTGAGCATAGGTTAAGGATCATATCGGATCTGGTCAAGTCCAAATTGATCACGGACTCGGACTTTGGTGACGTCAGCCGTCAGAGATGGGTGCATATATCAAGACAAAAATTTGGAAACATAAACATTAGCTGTAGAAATATGAAATCCCCCTACATCTCCCATAAGTGCAGTGTGAATTACGGTACTGTCTGCATAAGAAATTACAGCTCCTGCATTGGCTGCAGGAATGTACAGGATGAGTCCCACCTTTCAATCCGAGTCCTCTCAGTGCTGCTGATTATTTAGGCCTGACAGCCATGCGTTTCCGAATGTGCTCTTCTGTCCGGATTTTCCGTGGCATGACAAACCAGTGCGGGTAACTGCCTTGCAGATGAGAAAAGGGGCAAACCCCTGGCATCCCTCAAAACGGTAGTGACAGGTACGAAGCCACTGTAGCGGGGCTACTAGCCAGTTAGCCGTTATAGGAAGTCATGGAAGTGCTCTGGCTATTCGTGTATCTTTCCAAAAGGGTATAGTGAGAGGGAGTGGGAAGGGGGGGGGGGGCTGACCACAAAGGCAACACTTTGGCTAAGCCTCACTAGTCAGCCACCCCTAATGAGGTAGGAAACTAGGGGTTATTTGTGGGAGTCGTGATTGTGGCGCACCCTGGCCTGAGGGCTTCACCCTTGTGGTGGTGCCAATGACGGGTTGTGCTGCATACTTCTGGTGTACCAATACAGGCCGACTCTGGGGGTCACTGCTCGTTAGCACGAGCTACCGGAATGCAGAACATGAGAGAGAAGTGTTCATCAACTCCCTCTCCATGCCTCGTGAATAAAGGGACCCACAATCCTACCAGTATGGCAGTCTGGCATACTGGCACAGCCCCTAGGGCGAGCTCTCCTTCAACTGTAGCTCATTTCCTTGGATTGGTGAGGAACATATTGGACGCTGTCCAGATTTCCTTGTTACAGTAATCTTTTTCACAATTTTGATCCGACACACTTCAAAATTTTTGGAGATGTGTGGAGTTGTGTTTGGTGTATTACTTCAATGAACAATTTCCACCTTACCCGCTGCCGAAGATTCGTCAACGGCCAGAACCTCACAGAGGATAGACGCAACAACAGTTAAAAACCACCCTTCGCATCAACCCCCTCGAGCGTCCTGCTTGGTCGTCCAATTCACTTCTGTCAATTTGTACAGCCTGTCTCAGAATGCTACGTAACTTCAGGTTTCCATTCTACAGTGGAAAAGTTGCTCTTTTTCAGAATGGCTTCAATTTAGAGTGATTCACAATTTACCTAGGATACAATTTTCACGTGTTTTCAATCTTATCCTCCAAAATGGCCGTGGCTCCTTCGTTTTGGTTGGTTATTCCTTGAATAATCAACCTGCGTTTTCATGCAGAAAGTTAATCTCTCCGATCTGGCCCAAATTTTGATTGGTTTCAAGGTGTCTAGTTCAAAATAAGAAAGAGTTTCCGGCGCTAGTTTGTTCTGAAAACATTTCAGGCCGATTGGACCGAATCGGATCAAAAAATCAAATCTCGGGGGAGAAGGGATCAAAATGGATTTTCGAGATTTTTGGTGATCTGGGCGTTCGGGGTACCATTTTCGACTAAATTTTGGACACAGAATCCAATGAGACGGGTCCCGGGACGTTAGCGCCCACCCGAA
Organism: Cyrtorhinus lividipennis; assembly: GCA_019603395.1. Lineage (NCBI taxonomy): Eukaryota > Metazoa > Arthropoda > Insecta > Hemiptera > Miridae > Cyrtorhinus > Cyrtorhinus lividipennis. Next base: position 13,104,285 of record CM033998.1, on the reverse strand, counting down.
GAGGTTATGGGTCAAAATGGGTAGTTAGATACCCATTTTGAATGTGCGGTTATGAGATTTCCAGTACCTAGGCGTGTGGAGTATTATTTTCCACTAAATTTTAGACCCTGAATCCAATGAAACTGGTCCCAGAACGATTTGCGCCCACTGGGTGAGGTTAGTGTTGCGAGATTACACCTGCACCAGTCTCCTGGGCAACCAGCATTACAAGGTCAACAACACATGGAGGGCTAAGGGTCACTCTCGAACATTCGTGTGTCGTATCAAATTGGCTGGAACCTTCCCGTTTGCTCAAGACAACACGTCGAGTTCCCAGAACCAGGGAAGACTCGAGAAGGTTCTTGGCCAAGAAAGCCAGCATAAAATGGTACCGAGGAATGCCCAAATATAGATGCTTTGTGTTATAAATTGTGCCCTGTTATAAATTGGTGCAACAACCATGTATTGTGCCTTGTGATTGTATAAGTGTGTGAACAATTGTAATAAATTATTTACAAAGAACATAAATTGTAACATTATCAACGCTTAATTGATTGGAGTTGGGGCCCATACTCCAAGGAATAACCAACCCCTGTGGATGAATTTGCAGCGTTTTTATTTTTGAACCTCCCGCCAAATTCCGTATTTTTTGTGGAGTCGTCGAAATTCTCCCGATAGTGGTCAATTTCTCACTCAATTTTCATAAATACTCGTTGCTGCTAATATAACAATAAACGTTTCTTGAACCATTCTCCAGATTGTTTTCAAAATTGAACTACTAAAATTTAGTAGGGGTCCCATAATGGTGCACTTCTCGCAAAACTGATGAGTAACTTTATTTAGACGATTAAACATAAAAATGTATTTAAGAACCTCAACTTGCGGGAGCTAAAAATCTTTCAAATGCGTGAAATAATTCGATTAAGACTGGAGCTGATTCAATTTCGACAGTTTGAATGTTTGAGAAATTACACAACCGAGTGTCTAGCCGTCAGTTTACTGAGAGCAAACACTTTCTCTCGCTACTCGGGTGGTTTTTCAGCTCTACAAAAAAAGATTATTGGTCGGGGATGCAAATAAATCCGGCAAATTTAGGCGAGGTGGCGAAGAGAAGCTTGTTTACAGCTGGTTGATTGCGTTCTCGCCAGAGAAGGTCGGTAATTGTTCGGGAATCCGATGGAAGCTCGGAGCAAACGAGAGGCGAAAAAGTTCCAATCAAACGGCCGACAAACTGCAGTTTAACGAGATGGGAAATGGAGTGCAAAGCAAAGACGAGTAAAGGGTGAATATTTAGGTTGGAAAATAAATGAAGAGCCGGGATCAAACTAAACGGCAGTTTCTACGCTGTTGGCAATCAGGTTATGTTTGGCGCCACCCAATAATACCAAAAAAACCGTCGTTATTTTATTGCCTTCAATAATTTTCAAATAAATAGGTGGAGAATTGAGTATGGGAAGAGAGAGAAAGACTGCAAATAAAGAGCGATGTCCACTGAACTAATGACATTTCGAGTAAATCGCAGATCTTTACATTAAACAGGATGTTTTAGGAAGCCATGTAGTAACTTTTGGGTTCCATTTTACAGGTAATTTTTGACGTAAAATGGCTCTTAAGCATATTTTGAGGCTTCAAGTTGCATACGATTTAATTTTGTCGTGTTTCCCCCTTCTCTCAAAATTGCTTTCGATCTGGGGATTCTTTAGAAAGTTAAAATAAATAATTGAATGGAATAAATGAAGCTATTTAAATGTTCAAAATATTGTACACGGGCCCTTCTTTCTCCAACTGCGAATAATCTGTAATATCGTGGTTTGCATCAGGATGATATGCCAGTTAAAGGCCTTTCCAACAGTAACGAAGCCATTTTCGGAGGATAAGACCGAAAACAAAATCATGAACTGATATATACTAGGTAAATAGTAATAACTTAAATCGATGCCATTCGAAAACTTGAAAAGGGGTTGGTTATTCTTGGACCAGGAGCAGGTCAAGATCAGTCAAGCCTAGGTACCAGAAATCTCATAAACACACATTCAAAATAGGGAGATAGGTTGACCCATCACCTCTACCAGTGGGAGCCAATCGTTCCGGGATCCGTCTCATTGGATTCAGAATCCAAAATTTAGTCGAAAATGATTCCCCACACGCCTAGATCGCCAAACATCGCGAAAATCCATTTTTCGAAGAAACATTGATCCCTTCTCCCCCTATTCGGTCCAACGGCTGGGTTTGAGGACAAACTAGCGCGGAAACTTTTTATTTTGATCTAGACACCATGAACCAATCAAAATTTGGGCCAGATGGAGAGATTACTTTTGCATGAAACGCAGGTTGATTATTAAGGAATAACCAACCGAAACGAAGGAGCCACGGCCATTTGTGAAGGATAAGATCGAAAACACGTGTAAATTGTGAATCACTCTAAATCGAAGCCATTCTGAAAAAGAGCAACTTTTCCACTGTAGAATGGAAACCAGAAGTTACGTAGCATTCTGAGACAGGCTGTACAAACTGACAGAAGCGAATTGGACGACCAAGCAGGACGCTCTAGGGCAGTGTTTCCCAACCTTTTTCACGTCGTGCCCTACCTTAGCCTTCTAACAATCGTATTCCCCCCCCCCCTCCACCATGTAAAATGCCTAATTTTCAATATCAAAAATTGATGATTGATTGGG
>CM033998.1:13088954-13101002 GCA_019603395.1 Cyrtorhinus lividipennis | reverse complement strand
GCATATCGCAGTAGTAAGGAAATTGATTGATTTATTCACTAATATCAGATCATTCCGAAAGTAATTGGTGCTGTTTTAATCACAACTACTATTTGAATGTTTTTCACGTGTCAGTCACGCTACTGAAACCGAGTTTTCTATCGATTTTGCAATCAAAAGTTTTGAGTGCTTTGAAGTTAAAATTTGATATGTTTCTTGGACATTGATGCTATTTGCGAATCAAATTGGGAGACCAGGAGCATGGGGACTCCAATTGATTCAGCGTCAAGCCTAGGTATACCAGAAATCTCATAAACACACATTCGAAATAGGTAGATAAGTACCCATTTTGACCCATCATCTCTTCCAGTGGGCGCCAATCGTTCTGGGACCCGTCTCATTGGATTCAGAATCCAAAATTTAGTCGAAAATCCCCACTCGCCTAGATCACCAAACATCGCGAAAATCCATTTTCCGAAAAAAACATTTTTATCCCTTCTTCCTCCCTCCCCATTTGGTCAGATCGGGCTGAAGTGTTTTGAGGACAAACTAGCGCCGGAAACTCTTTCTTATTTTGATCTAGACACCTTGAAACCAATCAAAATTTGGGCCAGATCGGAGAGATTGGCTTTTTGCATGAAAACACAGGTTGATTCTTCAAGGAATAACCAACCGAAACGAAGGAGCCACGGCAATTTATGAAGGATAAGATCGAAAACACGTGAAAATAATTGTATCCCAGGTAAATTGTGAATCACTCTAAATCGATGCCATTCTGAAAAATAGAAACTTTTCCACTGTATAATGGAAACCTGAAGTTACGTTGTAGTATTCTGAGACAGGCTGTACAAACTGACAGAAGCGAATTGGACGACCAAGCAGGACGCTCTAGGGGGTTGATGCGAAGGGTGTTTTTTTCAGAATCCTTATGATTTTGGCTAGAAAGTTTGGGGACCAGTGCTTTAAGAGAAGAACCAACTGAATAATGTCGTGGAAATTCCGTATTTTTCGTCACCCAAAACGCGAGCTGACCGGATATATGAGCCGAAAATCGATCGTTTGTTTTTGCAATCGAGTTACTGATTACTTTTACTCGTTTGGAAAAACATCACGATGCTGTGATGTGATTCCGTCCTTGGGAATTCTTTTTCTTTCTGTTTCCCGTCGGTGGGACCCATCGTTTGAATCACCCTGTCACCGGCTACCGCGTCGCTCCCTTGCGCACGACCCCAATTCACCCTCTCACCCCTTTCTCTTTCTCAACCCCCTCGCCACTCTCCGCTCCCACTAAAACGGTCGGTGCTCTAGTTACCCATCTCTCAAGAAAACCCTCCCCGTCAGCCTACCAACCCACATTTCCCGGCTCAATGTGCCTCCGTGTCACGCCTTCCACTGGCTGTCAAAAGACTGCAACTACCCCGGTTCAGTTCAGGGATCACCGTTTCATTGCAGCAATATCTCAGTACTCATTCTTCAGTCCAGTATACTGACTTGATGTCGATTCAATCCATGGACCTATACAACACACTATGTCTATCGAGAACATACTACAAAAAAATGCAGCAAACTCCATCACAGGGGTTGGTTATTCCTCGGACCAGGGGCATGGAGACTCATTCCAATCGATTCAGCGTACAACATTTAGTCGAAAATGAAACCCGACATCCTAGATCGCTAAAAATCTCGAAAATCCATTTTTCAAAATACACATTTTAACCCCTACTCCTCCCTCCTCCCGGCAATTTTGTCCCAGTCGGACTGAAGAGTTTTGAGGACCATCTCGAGTTCCATGTCTCACAATTTTCGCTAGGAAAATTTCAAAGGCTTTGGATTCCATATTATCTAGCGCTAGTCGGGTTCTAACTTCAAGACTGAAGAGACTGATGAAACACAATAGTTCAGCATCAGTTCTAATCAATGAGGGCGATTCGCTTATACCACAAGCTGTTTCAGTTTTTGGTTGACAAAATTTTGAAAAAACGGTATTCATGGTAGCACGGTTGGGCCAGGAGGGGCGTCTTGGCCTGATTGGTCTGTGGGCCTGCCTTTCGCAACCTTGACTCGATGGGCAAATATTTTGGTGCCTTCTGCATTGCCTCTTGATTGGAAAGCTGCCTGCCATGGATTTTCTTCTGATGCAGCCTGGCCCAGTACTGCTAGCCATCGTCTTCGCGCAGTCGCGTATTTTGGGCATGGAAGGTAGGCATAGTCAGCCGTCTCAAGCTCGCCACACTCGCAGAGGGGGGAAGGCTTCAATCTCATGCCATGGAGGTTGGCATTAAAATCGCCATGGCCAGTGTTCGCTGGCAAAGTTTGGCCGAACAAGGGCTCTCTCATCGGTCACTTGGGGCACTGGTTTTTGGAGCCGGCGACTCATGTACAAGTCCTTCTTTGAGACAGTCGCGCTTTATGCATGCCCAGCCTGGGCCAGGTACATGAAAGCCAAGGACCTGCAGAAACTGCTCAAGACCCAGCGAAGCGCCCTCCTCATGGTCAGCCAGGCATATAGGATGGTGTCATACGAGGCTCTCCACGTCCTCACAGGGCAGATGCCGTTGGACCTCTAGCTCCAGGCCCTGGCAACAATGTGGCACATCAGCCACGGCCGGGAGAGCATGATAGCCGGATGCACGACTGAAGCCGAAATCACTGAATGGAGCCTAGACAGGTGGCAGGAGCGATGGGTGCATTCCCCAATCGGCGGCACACCTACAAAATCTGGCCAAGTGTTCGAGTGCGCCTGTCACAGCGCTATGTTGATGTGGAGATTGATGAGATTGTTGATGAGATTTTCGGCGATATAGGCGTGTGGGGTACCATTATCGACTAAATTTTGGATGCTGAATCTAATGAGACTGGTCCCAGGACGATTGCTGCCCACCGGAAGAGGTTGTGGGTCAAAATTGGTATCTGAGTACCTATTTCAAAAGCAGGTTTTAAAGATTTCTGGTACCTAGGCGTGTGGGATATCATTTTCCACTAAATTTTGGACACCGAATCGATTGAAATGAGTCTCCATGCGCCTGGTCCGAGGAATAACCAACCCCTGTGAATGAATTTGCAGCGTTTTTCTTCTGGAGGCTTGTGGTATGAAGAGGGGGTAGGATTGCACAAGCAGTGGTGTACAAACCGCCTCCAGAATTGCATAAGAAAACAACCTCAACTGCAGTGAACTGAACCTTAATATTATTAGGATATCAGTACATTCATCCCCCTGCGGTAAAGAGCTGTGTAAGATTGTTTTGGCGACGATGGCGTTCAAATATTTGCCGTCTGACGGAAAATGATCGGAGAAGCCGTGTTTGTCCAGGGGATCCCGTCTTGGGGTGGCCGAAGTGAACGTATGAAAGACATATCGATTACAACATCAATGTCTCCTGACGTGTAAATAAATCGAACTTTCACGGACTACGGTCAGTTAACGGACTTCGGTCTCGTTTGTGTTGCAGTTGAAGCAAACTGGCCTCGACTCTGCCCCACAGGCAGACCCTGGTCGTCGGGGAGAGGGCACGTTGGACGACTACCCTTCCCGCGAACCATCATGTGAGTAGTGTAACTAATATTTTACGCTAGATTAGTACATCATCTAGATATAAGCGATATTAGTCTGACCATTTATGCATAATCTGAACATGATGAAGTAATTATATCATTATATCAAACGGAAGGATTTCCGCGTAATTTACGGATAAGCGTAAAGGGGAAGGGAAGTAATTATCAATTTTCAACTTTCATTCGCTATTCCCTGAATAATCAACTCATGTTTTCATGCAAAAAGTCAATCTCTCCGATTCGGCCGAAAATTTTTTTCTGGATGTTTCAAGGTGTCCGGACCAAAATAAGTATAAGTTCGACAACGTCCACGCCAATTTTGGTAGTAGACAATTTTCTAAAAATTTGAAATTTGGATAAGGGACCTGTTTCCGGCTCTAGTTAATCCTTGAAACTTTTCAGCCCGAACGGACCATATTTAAGAGGGGTAGGGGCCAAAATATGTACTTCGAAAAATGGATTTTCGGCGATTTAGGCGTGTGGGGTATCGTTTTCCAGTAGGTAAATTTTGGACGCAGAATCGATTTGAATGAGTCTCCAGGCTCTTAGTTCGAAGAATAACCAACTCCTCTCCCTCCAAATCCAATATGAATCATTTTAAAACGTCCGTACTTCGTCTGGCAATGAAGGCCCTTATAATGCTATCTTGAATACACATTGTGCACAAGGAGGTGAGGCAAAAGCGAAAATTTTCATTCGAAAAATAGCGTTTCGAGATCTTTGGGGAGCTTACAGCATGAGGTGGCTTTCACGAATTTTGTGCTCTGAACCAATCGCGAAAAGAGTCCCTCATATGGGTCCAGAGGAGTATTATGGAGTATTGAAGACACCGTATTTCTGTTTCTTTCAGTATAAAAAGTATATACCTGGTAATACCAAATAAATAAATGTGATTAATAGTGTTGGTGCCGACTCCCAGACGGGCAAAGAAACGAGCGCGAGGCGACTCACCGTCCAGGATTGGTCCAAGTTCACTGACAACAGAGGGATAATCCCCCCCCCCTCCCCCCTCAGCAATGTACAGGGGGTTACTGAAGAGCTCTTTGTCCCTAACAGTCACTGGTCGGTGTCAGGGTAGAAAGAGAAAAGCATGCGACGCCTAAATGGTTGAACGAGATACTCGTCCGATGAAGAGAGACCTAAAGCCCTGTCGAGGCTTTTCACTGCAGGAGAGAGATGCAGTGATAATGAAGTTATCACCAGAAAATCGTTCAGGTCTTCGTCAGCAAAAGCATCAGTTAGCTTCTTGCTGGGTCTCCGAACAATCGGTCATTCCGGTCGATGGCTTACCACCCAGATGGAGGTCAAATCAGCAGCGAATTACCGTCCTCGATGCAGAAACGACAGCTCAGTGTGCACCTGCTACCGATATGCGATATGGCAGAGTAGATCACGGAAAGTGGAGCCGGTCGAATATCCCTGACTTGCGAGAAAGCTGTTCGCTCGTACTTCACCCACACACCAATGACACACGGTAGGTCGGTGTCAATGATGTACGTCGATGGGAGAAGCTCGGCCTGGCTGGTGTGTGCTGCCAATTAATTAATATTGATGCATAACCCAATTACTCGGAGAGTATCTCAAACTCCCCTCATACCCAACACTAACGCCCGTGACTTAAATCAAAGAGATTTATAACCTTTTCATCCTTCCCCAGGTTTGAGCTAGTTAGCCGGGCGGTTAGAGGAGAGAAAGATGGAACGCTTCGGATAATGAACGACGAAAAACTCGGTATTAGCCGGATAGAGAACGTGCATATATTGCGGATAAAATGGCAACTCTTCCACCGTATTCTGAGTCTGTTACTAGGAACTACAACTATCAGCAAAAACGCTGCAAATTCTTCCACAATGGTTTATTATTCCTCTGAGAGGGAGTATGGGGAAAACAGTGGGTGTCCAGGACTCATTTCAATTAATTCAGCATCCAAAATTCAATGGAAATTGGCACCATACACGTTCGTGTCCCCGAAAGTCTCGAAAACCCATGATCAAAATACCCATTTTGACTCGTACCCTCGTCCGGTTAACCCATTGGAGCCATCTCAATGGATTCAACGTCCCAAAGTGATTAGAAATTGATACCAGACATGTCTAGTTCCAACAGCATGAAAATAGAGGTTGATTATTCAAGGAATAACCAACCAAAATCTTTAAGTTCAAGTTTAATTTGAGCATTCTGACAGATTTGATGAAAACCCAGTTTAATTAATTTTCTGTAGTAGGGTCAAATCAGAGATTGATGACAGTCTGTAATGAATCAATGTTACACTCATCGATAGAGGTTAGCACCTATAGAAGGAAATATGATGCAGGGACTCTTATATCTTATCTCTGTTTGGGGTATTGCCCGTTATCAGGAGTTCGAGTGTGTGCGCAGGGTGTTTCTCCCACTTTACCACCCAGCAGCCACCACAGTTGTGGGTTTTCAGCTAACCACCTGATTTTCTCAATGGTAGGTAGGCGTGAAACCGTAGGTTTGAACTCATGAACTTGTAACAGTTAATTGAACTTGTAATAACTGATCAAACATATGTAAACGGATACAGAATTTATGAACACAGCGATAGGAACACGTTGAAGAACCAAACAGTAAGTGATAGGTTTCCTTGACGGCGGGTTACCCCCTTAGTTTGCAGAACGAGCGAAGCAAAATGGCCCTACTCCGGCCGACCCGAACGGCGGGTAATTTGAACTGGCTGTTCCTTGGCGTATTTCGATCTTATAGGGAGGCCTGGGGCCAAACAGTTGGTAATTGATAGTTCAGAAGCATGAAGTTGAAAGGTTATGGCGGGAGGTTCTGTATGTTTGCGTTGAATTCTTTTTTGCTGCATTCCCCTTCAAAAATGGGTAACCGATGCCTGAATTGTTCCATATTTAGTCGATCATATAGTTTGGGTAACTTTTTACAGAAATATGAAATTATCAAGTTGGGCCTTCCTAATTGTGAGTAACCTCGATTTCAGAGCCACGCTACGGTCCTGAATTATAGCAGCCAATTTTACAAGGTAAATGAGCTTGAGTTATTAGTGCGCCATAAATATCAGTCAACCAGTCAGCACAATCACCTTAAAAACACCAAAAAGAGGTATTCTAACCAAGTGCAGAGTGAACCAGGGGGTGGCTCAGTGGCATATCCATGGTTCATACTTGGTCCTACACGGCAAGCTGTGTTAACGTGATACAGCCCGCAATGGGACAACCACTTGAACGTTGAGCCCCCTGTAAATGAACAGCTCTGGGTTGGCGAGGCGTTGATTACAAATGATAATTAGCGGCCAAACGCCTCCTTGATCCGACCCTCTGATACATTCGTTATTGTTAAACAACCGTGTGGAGATCGTGCGTAGGCGAAATGCAGTCGATTCGGAAGGGATTGACCCCGTTGGATACTCGAATCCCTTCTCGGTGTGACCATTAGGGCTAATCCCTCGGCAAAACCTTATCGATGGGCCTTGCCGGCCTCTTCCCCAGTTTCCACGAGCTTCCTGCTAAGCCCATTTCGACTATAACGGGATTTTAAGAGAATCAACTACTGAGCTACAGACTTTTCCTCTGAGCAAGAGATCCCCTCGCTTATCGTCCTAACGCACGTAGTGAGACCTGTATTAGAGATGTTGGTAAGTACATTGTGTTGTAAAACATTTAGTGACTGATAATTTTTGTCAGGGTATTAACACATTGCGTGCCCATGCCCAATCGTGGGATTATTGAAGGTGCCCACAGGTTTCTAGCCTCAACAACACATTTGGCTCACACTGTGCGTCATGGGCGTCGCTAGACAGGTTTTCAGTTTTTCTGGTTCTACAATGCCCATGACGCACAGTGTGAGTCATTTAGAAATAGGTAGAAAATGTGCTAAATGTCATATTGATTTGAACATACATTTATATTTCTGTACATTGTTTCAAAAATACATGGTTACAAGATAGTAAAAATATTGTTTCTACTATAAATTTTGATAGAATGCTTTGAAGCAGGACTTGAGACACAATCCTGGTTTACAAACAATAAGTGAACTTTGAACCATCCCTATTTCTCCTTACCAGAGATTGTCCCAACCACGTTCCATTCCTTGAAAAGCCCTGCCTGCCTTGCCCTTCGTTGCAAACTCTCATTGAAATACGCAGAATATTTGACTCACACTGTTAGCCAGACCGTTTATGACGCACACGTGTGCGTCATGGGCACCCAACGTGGTATCAAGAAATCTCCATGTTAGTGGCGTGACAAAACTACAACTCTGCCTTTTGGACACCAGTGATTTGCAGACGTCCTACCAACTTTTCAATGCGGAATTCCGTAGATTTCACTCCTGCCAACAACTTCTAGACCGATCGAGGAGATTCTGGACACATTCGAAAGAGAAGAAATCTGTCAAGGCCAAAAACCAAAATGGGGCGTGTTCACCGATCGTTCATGAAAATCATGTTACCGTATCAATAAGTGTAGCTGAACTGATTACAAAGAGGTCCACCATTTTATGATATAGAGCTGATAACAACGACCGAAAAAAGCTTGGTTTAAAAATCGATGGTGCCGAACATGAGTTTGTGTGAATATATGAAGTCACAAACGCAAATACCGAGCAGCATCAATTGAAAATTTTTCTGAGGGCGACTAATTCAATACCATTCTGAATCATGAAGATTAAGTTTGCAGTGTTTTGAGATGAGAAATTATCTTGTGGCAACACTGCGTTGAGCGACACTTAATGCCAAACTAGTCAAATTACTGCTTCCCCCCTCCCCAATAGTTTAGTTTCTTTTATACAGTGGGATTTGTTCATTTCTGTGGTATTTGTTTGTACACACCTGTGTAAGAATTAGTAGTGAGAAAATGGGGTTCTGCCTATCATCAGCTGACAGATAACAGCTCCCCTCTGACATCCACGGCTTCCATGATAGTGCTGCCAACGTAACAGGACGAATCAAGGTTTTAGTTTGCAAAGTGAACCCACAAGGTAGGTATTTTCGCGGTAATTTTTAAAATTGGTGGGTATTTTGCGGTAATTTTTGAAATTTGCCCCCCTCTCTATCGTCATGCCCCCCTCTGACGTACACGGCCTCCATGATAGCGTTGTCAACGTAACAGGACAAATCAAGGTTTTAGTTTGCAAGGTGAACCCACGAGGTAGGTATTTTCGTCAGAGTGGGGCAGAGAGGGGAGCTCTTATCTGTCAGCCGGTACGTCAGAGGGGGGCATGCCGTCAGAGAGGGGCTCTTATCAGTCAGCTGGTGATAGGCAGAACCCCATTTTCTCACTACTAGAATCAATTTTGCCACTTTGGTTGGCAGCCCTTCACGCTAATCTGTGATGTTGCCTGTCATTCCTACTTGGCCTCATTTGGCTCAATTTGAACTCCTTTTCAAATCCATGCTACCATTTTCCGTGATTCTTTCATTTAAGAGATCTTAGGTAACTGCCCTATTGTCTCCGTAATTGATTAAAAAAACAAAATTGGAAAAAAATCGTTGCTAATTCTCTATTCTGAACAAGTAACTCAGGAGCTCCTTCTTTTTGTAATTGATAATTACGTTTTCCTCTAGTCTTTTTCAAGACTGAAACGAGATCAAATAGAGTTCGAAATGGTGTAGTAGCTTTTTTAACGGAGTGGGATCCTCCATAACAGGGATCGCCTCTGGAATATAAAGGTGAGGCCGCGAAGGGAGGTGAGGGTATCGCGTGCGGAGGCCTTGATTCCTTATTCCTTCAATTTTCCATTTCCTATTCCGTTTCCTGCCCTGGCTGCTTGGGCTCTCTGGGCTCGTGGTTATCGGCAGGAGGGGGTCCCGCTTTATAATGACCTTTCTCTTCCTCCTCGACGTTTCCTATTGGAGGAAATCATTACAGTTGCAACTCTTGATTCTCATAATGCCTTTCATGAATACAGATTGGTATTTGAGCTCCTAGCGTGATTACATTCGCCTCTCCTGTCCCAGTCAATAGAGGCCTTGACTGGCTAAGAACGACACCCGAGCGTTTCTTGTGCCCGATCCTGAGCCCATCTTGAGTCTGTCCTGGCACACCGAGCCAACATCCCACCTCAGTCGATTTTCGCGAAAAGCCTCCCCGACTGCTCGACTTGATAACGTCTTAACAACACGGTGGCAGTAACCCGTCGTTTTCACGTAACGGGCTAGGGATCCAAAAAAGACTAGGCAAATTAGTGGAATTAAAATTTCACACCGTCCGGATGTCCATGGTCGGTATGGCGCAATAACCTGATTACCAGCTCTGAGAATTCGTGATTGAAAGGGTTCATATGACTTATAATAAACGCATGCAAAATATAAATACGATTTCGCCGAGAGGATATGACTATTCTAACTAATATTGAGAGGCAAGTGAAGGGCTGAGGGCCAAATGAATTTACGGGGTAGCTGAAGGCTCAAAATGTTTGGTTTGAATAACGGTAAAAGTGGAAGTGATTTGTTAATGTCCTCCCCTAATTCCTTTCTCTTTTCCTAACGCACGACAGACAAAATACTAAATAATACGGCTACAATGTACACTCTATGATCAGCTTTCTGGTGACTAAACGTCAGGGCTTGGGCCAGATTTAGAGATTCGACTTTTGCGTTGCGAGGGTACGAGACAGAGTTATTTCGCCACTTACGTGTACCAACTTCTTCGGATGGAGACAACAGGGTGATGTTCTCTTCGCTGCTCGGCTTCGGTCAGGGGAACGCCGTCCAGGCCGGAGGAGGCGAGGCTCTTTCCGACGGAGGTCCGACGACTGGCGGTGCGTGGGGAACCTGGACTATTGGCCGTCGAATCGGGCGCGAACGAATCAACACTCGGGTCCGACGGGGGATTTTCAGTTCGTATAAGGGCCCACTGTTACGGGAGAGGAATTGGCTGATCTCCCAATTCCCGAGTTCTCACCCTGAAGGAACCACGATACACTTGTTCCCTCAGGTCACGTTCACAACACCAGCTTCACAAGGGGTTGATTTGCTTCGCGTCGGTTGTTTCGCTTCGATGTTCCGCTTCGGTTGTTCCGCCCCGAAACAGGTTGTTTCGCTGGGGTTGTTCCGCTCCGGTTGTTCCGCCCCGAAACAGGTTGTTCCGCCCCGCCCCTGCCTCGCCTCGTCCTCTCGAGATTATGGCGAGCAGGGGGGGCCAACCTCGTTTCACTTGAGTTCGTACACGACTGACTGCCCAGCCTTTCCCCAGCCCACTCGTCAAGTCGCCTTCCCCTCCTCCTACTACGATGTGTCCGATGAGGACACGCCTTTCGCCCAGCTGGGTCAGGCGCTTGGAGGGGAGAGGGCTCGATCCGTACCCCCACCGCCGAAGTTTCTTGACGGGGCGCTTGGACTCTGCCGCCCCGTTACAGCAGATTATTCTTATGACAGAGAAAATGTGTCCTGTGTTCCTGCATAACACGCCATTAGTGCCCCAAGATCACTACTGCGAGATTGCTGCCATTCTTGGACAAACAACATTATCAACTGTCAATGAATTAGATAATTCTGGTATCGAACTTGACCATCTGAGCGACCCAGAAAAATAGCTCCTCCAGAAGTCCCTACAATGTCTATGATGATCATGTTCAAGCTATTGATATTCAAGATTAAGGTTATATGTGGCTAACGAAAACACCCCTAAATATAATTACCTCATCGCCCAAGTATCTTCTTTGGATGCCCAAGTTTGATCAATCGATCCAAAAATAAATAAAAACAAAATTGCATGTCTTCATAATACAGGCGCACAGTTGAATTGCATGTCAGTTTCAGTTTACGTGCAGGCTTTAACAGTTTCATGTAAAAAATGTGAAAACATCATTAGAATAGAAAGTGCAATAACTTAATTGTATACAGGATGGATTGGGTTGTTCTAATATTTTCAACTGCCAATGGCAAAAGTATTGGATTGAAACAAAGTGCATAACGTGTAGTTACGATGGAAGTATTGATAAAAATCAATAAAGTTAGTTTTCAAAAAATACATCCATCATTTATGCCTTCCTTCTGAACGACGCACTTTGGTGTTGGTCCAAAAACCAACTCCGCAACAGATGGCTAAACTGAAGTCTTTGGAGATGGTCTGCTTTATAGAATCTTCTGGACCACTATGATTGTACAGGGGTGGAATTTCAGTTATTTCAGAAGAAGCAGCACTCAAACTGTTGACTTGTTGACTGTTGACGATACCACATGACGTCATTGTCTCGAAGTCGAAGATGTTCTGCTCTGGAGAATCTTCTGTACCATCATTATTTTATAGGGGTGGAATTTCAGTTATTGCTGAAGAAGCAGCACTCAAACTGTTGACTTTGGACAAGGACATGGAAGAGAGAGATGAGAAAGTCAAGCCAGTCAAACATGAGAAGAATGATGGTACAGAAGGAGATGAACCCAATGCCGAGGAGAACAGCAAAGAGGAGGACAGGAAGCGTCTTGATTCTGATTCTGAAGAAGATAGAGAGACAAAGAAGAAGAGAAAAGTTTGGGTAACAAGAGCTCTTTAGACAATGAAGATGATGACAAAGACATGAAAGGGAAGAAAA
>CM033998.1:13028603-13088854 GCA_019603395.1 Cyrtorhinus lividipennis | reverse complement strand
GGCGAACTCTTAGTGTTCCTATACTCGAAACTTGACTTTGATTGCATGCAACAACCTCCCTTTCCTGTCAACTTGAAAACCACGTGGACCTCGGTCGCAGAAATCCACACGAAAGGTGCAATAAGCCTGGTCGATACTCAGTCAACGGCAGTTTCCAGAATGATTCATGACGGATCGTGTCGTGCGTCGAGAACGTGAAAATAACGACATATCACGTGACCCGAAGGGCGTAATTTACATTTCCCGAGAGCTCGATTCGGTCAACCTAAGTATTAGGTTGTCGAGCTGTGACGCACTGCTAGGACGAGGGGATTTCCAATTTTCTTGCGGCCGCTCGTCGGACACAAAACGATCCCTGTTTAATAACCAATTGGTAAATTAGAGCTCGCAGTAATGAACCGAAACATTTTAGGTTTACCCATAATTTTCCCTGCACTTGGGGGAAACGCAGTCCCACGTGCGCTGAGGTGGTTTTTTATTCGTAACGGAACACCTAGTGAATGTTATGATTAAAATTGAATGGACTCCACGAGGTTTTTTTACGAAAAGCGCACGGGAGGTAGGGGGGGGGGGGGGGGTCTCGTCCCTCAGTGGCTCTCGCAATCCTAAACCGGTTTTTCTGATCCTGGAAATCGAAAAATCGAATGTAAACCAAGGAGCTTGACAAAATGCCTTATCACCTACTTTCTTCTTGCTCGAGGCGACTGTTGCAATGATAGCTCAGCAATGATCGCACTGCGATTCAATGATACTGTAAGCCCCCAGGCTTGCTGCCTCCAGAAGGCCAGAAGGGAGGGAGCATGCCCCGGGATGCGTGCGCAGCTCCTGCCCGGACGTCGCATTTGGAGAAAGCTCCAGGGCTTCACTCATTGCCAAGGCGTCCAACCAGGCGGTCATTGTTGAGGCGCCCCTTGGGGCCGAGGCGCCCAACATGTTGGAGTCATATATTTTTGTAACCTGTTGTGCAAGTGCAACTCACACAGTCCATCCTGGCTTTGTCCTGTGCTCGCTCTGAAGTGAACTCTGCTACCTTGCTGAAGTCGACCGAAGCTGTAATATTGTGTTCCCCATGAGATAAAGGACTCAAGTTAATAAGCCTCGCTGTGTACCTGCGGGACAGCGTGCCCCCTCCCGTTTTCCCTTCAATGTCAACGCCGTTTTTGTCAGCTGGTATCGTTGCGCTTGTTCATTTCATATAATATCATCATTTCATTTGTATTAATTGTATTTTATGCTCCACATGTTGTCTAATTTACTTTGTCGAATTACTTTGTCTTGTATCAATTCTAGCCCAGGTTGAGGCATATTCTCCTTTGCAACGTGTCCTTGTTTTCAATTATAATTCATTTTGTATCAATGTATTTTATGCTCATCCTTGGTATCCCTAGTTGCTCAGTCGTAAGTCTTGGACTTACATTGTGTAACCTCTCGCTAGGTCCATTCAAAACCTCCGAAGAAACCCGAATTAAATTATAACAGATTTTAATTCGAGAGAGGCTTACAGATACAATTCCTCAATCTTTCTGTGGAGCCGTTTTGCTTCAAACAACTCACGCTTGGGGCACTCGCGATGATCGCAGAGCTGGAATAGTTGCTCATGGGACAGGTAGTAATAATCGTCAGTCGCTCGCGTTTAGTTGACGGAAAGTGTTCACCAGTCCAGTGCATCATGGCTGACCGAGAAGCCCTTCCAGAAACGATTGGACACCTTCACCACCCCCTTTGAGAAACACTATGAGCAAAACGGTAGGCCAGCGACTATCGTTCAGCGGTTATCGCTGTGCGGCCATTGTTGAACGACCATCGCAACAGTCGTCTCTAGCAAAACGCACCCTTAGTTGGAGCCTAAAAACGCAAAAACCTTTTATACAACTTAGCTAGCCCTCATTTTCTAGATCGCTCTCATAGGAAGGGAAATAGGTATACAAAAATCGTATTCGAGGTCACCAGAATAAGGGAGAATATCATAAGATTGAACTGGCAATCCATATTGGATAGCGATATTGATAATCGTGTTGCTATTTAATTATACAACGAATTAGTAACACGACTCATAAAAGATCATCAATATTGAAAAACGCTGCGAATTTTTACTCAGGGGTTGTTCAACCCTCGGAACAGGAGAATGGAGCCTCATTTCAATCAATTCAGTGTCCATAACCTACGGTGGGCGTCAATCTATCCGGGACTCATTCCAATCGATTCAGGGTTCAAAATTTAGTGGAAAATGATACCCCTCACGCCTAGGTACCGAAAATCTCGAAAACACACATTAGAAATGATACCCATCTTGACCATTAACGTCTTTCAGTGGGCGCCAATCGTTCCAGGAGCCGTCGAAAATGATACACCACACGCCTAGATCGCCAAAAATCTCAAAAATTCATTTTTCGAGAACCCCCCCCCCCCCCCCCCCCCCTCTCAACCATTTACTTGACCAATGTTGGTCCGATCGGGCTGAAACGTTTTGAGGACCAACTACAGCCGGAAATGGGTCCCTGATCCGAGTTTCAGATTTTTATAAAATTTTCTACTAGCGAAATCGGCGTGAACAGCGGACGGCGGACGGTGCCCGGCTGACGGACATTTGCTTATTTGCGGAACATTTTGAAACACCCTGGAAATAATTCAAGGAATTGAATTGAAGTTCAAGCTTTTTGCGTTCAGCACCCAAAATATTGTTCGCGTACATTTCGTATCACGAAATAAATAACTTGTTTATACCAGCTTTGGCGTGTTATCGACCATGTAGAAGACAGTGTTGATTGGCGTACTTATTGGAGTTGGGAAAAAGTTCTTTTTGGTGATTAGGGTTGAGTCCCTCCGGCTTTCCGCCAAAACTACGTCGCAAGAAGTTTGGATAAATCTCCAGAGTAAAAGAAAATTCAATTCAGAGATAAGTTTGGAACTCTTGAGATGGCATCTTCCATGATCGAAGGCATCAAGGGTTATAACTACAAGGAGTTGGATTTACCCTGTGGAAGCGCGGTTTTGCCGAGGGAGAAAAACAAAAGTTTCCGTGCCTAAATACTCGGAATTAAAGCTCAACTTGAGGGAATGGAAGATTACTCTTGTGTTCCCTTTTATCCTCTGATCCCTCGAGGGAGCGAGTGAACAGTACATTTCAAAACCTACTTGTCATTCAAGACTTAGTCAGACTTAAAAACCCCCTCCTACGTGGAACAAGTGGGAGGAGCCTGCAGGATCATATTTAAATTTCAGATCTCGTGACCCTTTCAACCTTCGAGATTAGATAACAATGATCAGTGATCACTATTCATGGACGTTGAATTTTTATTTCGAATCGGAAACTCACCTAGGGAAGTTGTAAGGACGTCTTTGTCGTCAATGTCGAATCAATTTGGAAGCTCATCAAGAAACCCCTTTTCAGGGGTTGGAAACTGGGACAGTGGATGTTTACCGTATTGGAACCATAATGAGGTGGTCTCAGTAGCTTAGCCCAAAATCAAAATATATTTCCATTTGCAGCTAAAAATTTCGGGAAATAGGTCAGCCGTTATGTGTGACATCACGGGCCGAGTTTTATATTTTCCACTTTAAAACTCCGTTAACTCGTGAAAGCGAGATAATAAGAGAATAAGAATTTTGTCCAATCAGAAAAAAATACCGTGAGTAATTGCTAATAACTGGGGGAATGCTTAGTTCAAAATAATAACACATTAGCACATTTTCCACCGTGTTATGCAGCGATCTGCCCCAGATCGTTCAGATATTGCCTACTCACGAGCATTCGGGGTTATCATACCATTCACAAAGTCTTCATTGCCACAGATGGAGCACAATATGCTGCAATACTGTAACCATATCTGACAGAGCGAATATTCGAAGACGCCGACATGGGTCCCATGCAGACTTATGACAGAGTGCCGCTGGGGAGTGTTTCACTCTTCTACGTCCTCCATAACAGTGACCAACACAAAAGTGACAAAACCACACTGGTGAAATTTGCGGATGATACTGCAATATTGGCTGTTGGTGATGAACCATAAATTCACACATGAACTCAGATGATCGCTGAACAATCTCCTTTGCTGGTCAACTGAAAATGAAGCTGAAATCGATTCGCCAATAGAATAATCAATTCATCTTCACAATGAGGTTATGAGGGTTATCCCTCATGCCAATGAAGCCAAATATCTTGTGGTGACCAAGATGCTCAACTTCGGTGGATGGAGCACGTCAAGACGAACAAGGTTGAACATCATATTAAGTTCAGTAAGGGAGAAAGGTGTATGGGGAGACTGTCTGAACTGACCCTGTATGTAATTCAGTAAGCTGGCGCCGTCCACCAACCGTCAGGTCTTTTCTTTGTCATCCTGTTCCAACGCCTTGCAGCTTTACCAGGGATTTTCTTATTGTTGCATATGCCTGACGGTTGTGCTCAATCTTTACTCAGCAGTTCCCAGGATGGAACTCGTGGAGGTAGCACGGTTGGGACCAGGCCATCATGGCTTCTTGGCGTGTGGGACATCCTTTTGCAGCCATGACACGATGGGCAAATATTCTCGAGCTTTCAGTGTTGCCTTTGGATCGAAATGCTGCCTGCCAGGGGTTGTCTTTAGATGCTGCCACATCCATTACTGCAAACCATCGTCTTCTATCTATTGCATATTTTGGGCACTGTAGATAGACATGGTCTGCTGTCTCAACCCACACTCGCAGACAAGATGGAGCTTGGCGTTGAAGTCAACATGGCCAGAGGCAAACTGGGAGACATAATGGTCCACGTCCACATGGCACTGAGACAAGACAACACTAGGCCATATTTTATTGGTGTGCCGTCTATAGGGGGAGGTGTACCATCGTTCTTGCCACTTATCTAGGTTCCACTTCATTATTGAGGCTTCTGTCATGCACCCACGAATCATACTCTTCTTGCCATGGCTGATTCGCCAGATTGGCCTGCTTGGGCCTGAATCATAAGGTTCAATGGCATCTGCCCTGTGAGGAGGTGAAAAGCATCGTGAGACACTGTCATACATGCCTGGCTAACCACGAGGGCGCTTTGCTGGGCCTTGCGCAGTTCCTGCAGGTGCCGTCCGCCAACCGCCATCCTCGCAGTTTTTGGTAGTAGGCATATTTCTAAAAATTTGAAATTTTGGTCAGGGACCTTTTTCTGGTTCTAGTTGCTTCTCCGTAACTTTCAGCCAGATCGGACCAAATTTGGGGAAGATATGGGTAAAATGAGCCACTTGAAAAATGGATTCCCAAGATTTTTGGCGATTGAGGACTGTGAGGTATCACGTTCCAATATTTTCCAAACTAGGCATGTTGGGTATCATTTTCCACTAAATTTCGAACGCTGAATCCAATGAAATGGGTCCTGGACCAATTTGCACCCACCTGAAGTGGGTATGGGTCAAAATGGGTACCTACCTACCTTATTCAATAGAGGATTATTGAGATTTTCGGCGATCTAAGCGTATTGGGTATCATTTTCGACTATATTATGGCCGCTGATTCCAATGGGACGGATCTCAGAACGATTGGCTCCCACTGGAGGAGGTTGTGGGTCAAAATGGGTACCTATACCGAAAGTGGGCATTTGAGATTCCTGGTACCTAGGCGTGTGGGGTATCATTTTCCATTAAATTTTGGGCTCTAAATCGATTGGAATGAGTCTCCATGCTCTTGGTAAATATACCATACAATTTAGCGACCAATTGGAGAGGTTGATCTTTGGTAAGGAACACATTTGACAAGATTTCGATGTTATTATTTCGCTAACATCTACAGTATTTTTCGATTTATAGAGTCTGGCAACCTCTCTCACAACTTTCTTTAGTCTAACGTTGTTTGTGTGAATAGAATAACATTCCATACGAAAGCGTTCAGGCTCATTTACCTACTAGACCTCAATTTGATTGCACAATCCAAGTCAATCTTCTTCTCCATCGAGAAAACGCTTTCATACTCGTACAATTAGACCCCGTTTGCCACTCAGCCGTTTATAACTTTCCTGGCGTCGTCTCTCGCAATCTCAAGAGATTTATACGTTTAAAATTCAGGAGCATGTGTCAAGTTCAGCGAGTCTCCCTTTTTTCTGAGCCATTCCTTCTCCTCAGCTCTACAACCTCGCAAAGTGGTCCTGAATTTACTAGGTGGTTGTATTCATAACGTTCCATTCGTTCCATTTTCACGGCCGTGAGTGTCGTACATTTTGACGAAATAATTTTTCGCGGTGATTCTGACTGCTCCTGAGCGGAACCCGGACGATTTTGAGATGTTTCAGAATGAGTTAGTTATATAGAGTGTCTACACAAATTATGGGACAAATTAAGAGACGATTTTTTCAAATCATTTCCAACAAAATGCATTCTTTTTTTAAATTTTACTAAAAATCTATCATTTTTTAACTTTTATGATTTTTTCTTTTTAGTGTTTCCGACCAATACCGTAAGGGGAAACGCCCTCCAACTATGGGATGATATGACAAGTGTATTGATGTATTACCGACTTTGTATTCAGCAGGGAGGAAGGCATTTTGAAAACCTTTTTTCCTAGCACTCCTAGTAGGTATTAATTTAATAATACTGAGATGCCAAAAAACAAATTTCTCCTTAATCGGGGACGCATGAGAGTGTCACTATTCTATTAAGCAACAAAAAATGCCAATTATTGAAATCATTTCATCATAAAGAAAGTCTGATATCATTGGAAAACGATGATTTTCACCTAAAAACCCATATTTATTCGTAATCAACCGCCAATTTCATCCGAAACCTTCCTCTGAACAACTCGTTTTTCTTATACCAATGGAATGCTGAGATTCTGGTCAAGTTTATGTCGAGGAGCATAATCGACTAAAAACAAAACATTGATTTAAGTAATCTTAAAATGTTGAACTTTGGCGATTTCTGTCTCCAACTAGGGCAGGTTAAAAAAATCGGATTTTATGTTAGGGTGATGGAAAATTTTACGCTCTTTCCAACGGTATCCTTAACTTTTATTTAACGCAGTAATTGAATGATGTTGATGCCGTTTTGCTGAAACGAGGTTGAAAACACGAAACAAGTCATAAAAGTAAAACGCTTCAAATTCTTTTACTCGGACCAGGCGCATGGAAACTCATTTCAATCAATTCAGCGTCCATAACCTCTTCCAGTGGGCACCAATCATTCCGGGACCCGTACTATTGGATTCAGGGTCCAAAATTTAGTGGAAAATGATACCCCACGCGCCTAGGTACGAGAAATCTCGACAACACATTCGAAATTGGTAGATAGATAACCATTTTGACCCATAACCTCTTCCTGTGAGCGCCAATCGTCCTGGGGCTCATCTCATTGGATTCAGCGTCCAACGTTTAGTCGAAAATGATACCCTACAGGCCTAGGTTTGATAAATCTAGCAAATACACATTCGAAATCAATGAATAGATGCCCATTTTTACCCATAACATCTTCCGATGGGCGCCAATCGTTCCAGGGCCTGTTTTATTGGATTCATTGACTAAAGTTTAGTGGAAAATGATACCCCACAAGCCTAGGTACCAGAAAAGTTTCAAAGACCAACTAGAGCCAAAAACTGGTCCCTGACCAAAATTTCAGATTTTTAGAAAACTGGCACTTTTTGTTGAAAATGAGCTGAAAAATCGACCCCTTGAGTTCAGGTTATGTTGTATGTTGAGGTTATAAATATCTACACCCTGCCTACGTTCACCGAGCCCGTCTACACGACGAAATAACAGAAATGGCGTAGAATTCATTCGGAATCGAACTGAAATAGTAGGTGTGGAGGCACACGTATCCGATTATTAATCCATTAAGGACCACATGGCATCAATTACCGTGATTACCAACCCTCCTGTCGCTTTTCTAAAATACCGAGCCTTTGAGGTGCGCGAAATGCGAGGGGAATCGAATCGATCGAGTTCATTGCCTCGGTTCTCGTCAGCCTACGACCCGTTTGGGGGATATGAGGAAGGAATTGATCTTAATCAGATATTTTGCACGAAGTAGAAATGGGCGAATAAAGCGGTTCCATTCTGAGAGGTCTTCACCTCTTGATAACACCATTAATTACGTCACGTCAATGTCCCTCCTCATTATTCAACGTCCTTAATGGCTCGTACCTAACGTTATCAATCTCAGGTAGCTCGCTTTACGCTCTCTTATCCGGATAACATTGATCTTCGGAGAATTCAAGGATAAATAGATGAATTTGCTGAATCGTCTCGCATCCCTTAACGTCAATATCTGCCACGAATACGCGAGATTGGTAGCTTAAAAGCCGTAAGACCAGTATTATGTGCTTATCTAGACGATTGGAAGCGCACTCCACGTGCTCTGGTGATTTGGTATTCTATGGATAATTGGTTTACTTCAGTCCTTCCATCATGGCGAGCTCATTGGAGTGTACTGAAGTCCTTTTTGGATGGTTTTCTCTAGAACAGGCTGAATCCTGAGCTGGTTGCGCACCACTGCGAGCGCTACCTTTCGGGATATTGAGAAACTACTCATTTCCCGCCTAATGAGGGTTTATTTTAACCTGCAGAAAAGTTTCATCCTCCTTCCACTCTTCTTTTGGTCTATTTATTCATTCTATGTTATTATTGTGCCAAATTTGAGGGGGTATGGATCAATATCTGTATTTTGAAAAATGGATTTTGAGATTTTTGGCGATCTAGATGTGTGGGGTATCATTTTCGACTAAATTTTGGACGCTGAACCCAATATGACGGGTCGCGGGACGATCTGGGCCCCCTAGAAGAGGTTGTGGGTCTAAATTGGTATCTATCTACCCATTTTGAATGTGGGTTTTTGAGATTTCTGGTAACTAGGCGTGTGGGGTATCAGTTTCCACCAAACTTTGGACGCTGAATCGATTGAAATGAGTCTCCCTGTGGTCCGAGGAATAAACAAACTCTATGAATGAGTTTGCAGCATTTCAATCAAAGCTAAAAGTAAAAAAATAAACACATGACGGAGATCTTAAAATGATGTACGTTGGCTGACAAGGGTAGGAACATGGATATTAACAATAAGACTATTTTGACGGCGGTCTAGGAGCGATATAATGAAAAGAAGAAAGTAGGGGAGATTACGAGTTGACCGGCAGGTAGCGCTCGTGGCGGTGCGCAACAACTTAGTGTCCCATTTATTCTGTTTTCTCTGGCCTTTAGTGTGAACACTTGAATGGGAGCGTGTCAAGTGATTCATGAGGCAGCCGAACCTACTAGAGCTTATTTTACTTCAAAATCAACACTTCAAATGTTCTGGTCCCGTTGTGTGACACTGCCATGGCCAATAATTCACCACTTTATACCTTTGAGCAACGTTAGGCTTGGTCGCGGGATGGGCAACATGGGTTGTGGATCGGCCACATTTGGGGACAGTATGGATGAAAATGTGTTATAAACCTTTCGGTGGGCGCGCAGCATATTCAAAAAACAAGAATTTTGGAGGGAAAATATGAAGAAATGCTTTGGTGCCAAATGTAATCCTCGTTCACACTACATCCGCTGGATCTGCCTAAAGAAAGCTAGCAAAACTAAAGTTTGACAGCCATATTCAGCCATGTAATGTGAGCTCATCGAACTCGCGGGACATGGTCCGGCCATATTTGCGATAGAAGGTGGTGGTCATACATGGAATATCACTTCTCTCCACTGCAAGAAATGTGTCTGCAAAAACTATTCAGTACGGTAAGTACACACACCTACATGTATACACGGTACATACGTTAGGTATACGCGTACTGAAGACACTGAAGTGATAACGGATTAAGATTGATCATTTTTGGTTGGTTATTGGTTTTCACGCTCAGACCTCAATGAACGCCAAAATGATAATAACAGGCAAGTAATGGATAGCGGCGTTTCTAAGCATCTGATTAACATAAAAAGATGGGTAATTTCATGCTGAAATTGGATGACAACGTGTCGTGGGCCGGGAATAATGTCCGTCACAAGCAGGAAACGCGTAATATAGTAACTACCTTGTCCTATAGACAAGTCCAGGCCAAGGAATCCTGTAAGTATTCTACGCAAGATAACCTGCCCGAGAACGGAGCATAGAGAAGACATGCGGCGTTCACGATGTACCTACATGAAGAAGGTATTGGTTTCCCACCAACATATCGATATCAACTGAATTTTCGACGCTGAATCGATCCTAAGGGATCCCGAACCGATAGGTACTCACTAGGGGTGGGTATGGGTCAAAATAGACTATTACAGCTATATTTTTATATTATTATTTTAGGTTTTAGAGGTTTTCGGGTACCTAGGTAGTGCATAAAAAACCACTAAATGTTGGACATTGAATTGATTAGAATGCATCTGAGACACTCCACAGT
Organism: Cyrtorhinus lividipennis; assembly: GCA_019603395.1. NCBI lineage: Eukaryota > Metazoa > Arthropoda > Insecta > Hemiptera > Miridae > Cyrtorhinus > Cyrtorhinus lividipennis. The sequence goes on along the minus strand of CM033998.1, from coordinate 13,078,534 downwards.
CACTGTTTTCCGTATACTTTCGGTCCAAGGAGTAACAACCCTTTGGAAAGAATTTGCAGCGTTTACGTTGGTCATTCCTTGAATAATTAATCAACCTATATTTTCATGCAAAATGTCATCCCTCCGATTTGGCCCAAAATTTTTTTCTGGGCGTTTCAAGGTGCCTAGGTCAAAATTCGCAAATGTCCGTCCGCCATACGCCGTCCGCCGACCACGCCGATTTTGGTAGTAGACAATTTTCTGAAAATCTGAAATTTTGGTCACGGACCCGTTTCTGAGTCTAGTTGGTCCTCAAAACTTTTCAGCCCAATTGGACCAAATTTGGGCGGGCTAGGGGTGTATTTTCGTGTATTTTGAAAAATTGATTTTCGAGATTTTTTGGCAATCTAGGCGTGTGGGGTATTATTTTCCAATACATTGTGGACGCTGAATCCAATGAAATGGGTCCGCGAACGATTGGCGCCCCTGGATGAGATTATGGGCCAAAATGGGAACCTATCTACCCATTTCGAATGTGTGTTTTCGAGATTTCTGGTACCTAGGCGTGAGAGGTATCATTTTCCACTAAATTTTGGACGCTGAATTTAATAAGACGGGTCCCGGAACGATTGGCGCCCCTGGATGAGGTCATGGGTCAAAATGGGTGCCTATCTACCCATTTCGAATGTGAGTGAGCGTTTTGTTTGATCTAAACATCATGACACACAATTGCCTAAATTTTTGGGGCCAATCGGAGAGATCATTACAGAGGAAACATAAATTGATCATTCAAAGAATAATTAACCAAAAATAAATATGTGAATTATTTTGATAAAGTTCTCCATCCAAAATTCTCTAAAAATTGATATTGATGCCGTCTGACTTAATTGAATGATTAATTTTAGTAACTGTGTATATTACTCACAACAAAGGCGTTGTAGCGTAATCACAAGTAGAGATAATAAAAAGTGTCTTGATGTCCATATAAAGAGCAGAAGGAAATTGGTTACCGGGTGACGTCATCAACTGCACTATCATGGCTCTTGAGCTTCACTTCATTTAGGTGGAAACCCTTGCCTTCGAGAAATGAATACGTTTTGAACAGATCACTAATTCTCGTCTCGCATTCACCCCGTCACCCACAAAGTAAATGTGTCATCCCTTAATTTGATTCTTCGGCAGTCTTTTGGCCTGCTGGCTGCAGCCCCTTCAGCAGAAATCCGCTTGACGAATACCTCTTGTTGTCTTCCATTTTCTTTTTCGTTCAGAACGTTTTCCATCCATTTCTTTCCCATTAGCTCTCCTTGCTACCGCTCATCATCCCACATGCCCTTTCGCATCATTTGCCGCATTCTCCTCAGCTCCTATCTCTGTCTACTTTTCTTCTCCAGTTTTTTACCTACCGTCTGCTCCCAGCACTTAACTTAACTTATCCTGCCCACGCTATTATCTAAGAGTATCCCATAAGATCTGTAAATGAATCCAGAATGCGAATAGCGTCGCATTATGATCCCAGATTCCATCCTAAGGAGGATGGAGGAACGTTGAGGTTTGAAGCACTCATTATGATTTCCTCCAAATATGTGCCAGTAATCATAGATAACCACTGTGATAAACAACAATCCTAAAATATAATAGTGTCGCTAACATTGAGTGTGCAAATCCTCCATACTCCCAAGGACTTCCCTATTTTCATTACCGCTGCTCTAACGACAAATTAGTGCTGTTTAGATTCCCCAAATCTGTGCAAATGGGTAAAGCATTAATCAAAGAAATCAAAACAAACTGTTTTGTGAGTGATACCTGAATGTGTTTTCAAAATGATATTTCTCCGCACATACCTGAAACAAATGAAATTCACTGTTAATTTACGGTGATCGGCATAAAGTTGTGAGTTACCTGTTTGTAAGATTAGAGAATAAACCAGTACCCATTTCTAACAGACTACTGGCTACTGTAAATTGCTATTGTAAGTCAACTGACAATCAACAAGAATAATTGTAAATATCACGTGAGTACACCATCGTACTTGGCTCGAATAAGTCTTTAAATCGGCCCAAATAGAATTTTCTGGAACATGCTAGACTTCAAACCAAATTTCAATTTTTTGTTCTTGTGATTTTAAAGAGATTACATCAGGGGCAGCCTAGGGATATACTTCGACCCACCCTCTGGAGCATATCATACGACAGCATATTTCAAGTAGCCCTCCCAGTGGAAGCTTTCCTGGTGGATTATGCGGATGATGTGGTGGCTGTAATCTTGGCCAATATAATGGAGCAGGCAAATGAGATGCTGAACGAGACCATGTCCAGAATGGGAGCATGCAGGTGGAAACAAGATCAGTGGTTAGGTACTTGGGAATAATCCTGGACACCAAGATAAGCATTGAGGAACACATAGGGATGGCAGCGGCTAAGGCAGCAAATACAACTGCAGCCCTGAGTCGACTGATGTAAATCATTCAAGGACCTAGACCATGTAAGAGGCAACTGCTAATTGCAGTTGTACACTCCATCCTACTGTATAGGGCAGAGGCAAAGAAAAAGGGTGCTTCGCAGTTTGAGAGTATCACGGCCAGCAGTGCTCCTCTTGGCAGGAGTGATTTCAACTCCTCTTAAGGAAGGATCTACGAACGACGAGAAGAGGAGCCCTGGCCTCAACTAGCCAAACAAGAGCGGGAACACACATGTTCAACTCTTGGCAGGATATCTGGGAAACAGAAACAAGAGGATGGTGGACGGCTCAATTGGTGCCCAATATACGTCCTTGGCTAGAGATGAAACACGGCGAAGTTAACAATCATATAACGCAGTTCCTCTCGGGCTGCGGGCTGTTCTATCGTAACTTCATATGATGCGTATTGTGCCATCTCCAGAATGCCTGCAGTGCATTAGCGAAGAATACAGCTCACAACACACATTCTTCAGATGCGAGTGAGAGAAAGAGCGTCGGCAGATTGCAAAGGTGAGGAGATGATGACCAGGATGGTCAAGAGTTAGTCAAAGTGGAATGCCGTGGCAGGGTAGGTACATCCAAAATATCCTGGAAGGCATGCTTGTCGAGGAAAGGGCACAGCAACGGTAACTGCAGGCAAAGGTACTGGACCGGCTAGCAGGCAAATCGGAACCTAGCCTGAAGTAATTTGCCGAACAGTTCCAGGCTGGGCTCCAACGGGGAAAAAGAGGTGAGGTATTTAGTGGGTAATAATCTCCACATGCTTGGGTCATTCGTTGCGGTGCCCCGATGCCACGATATCTTATGAACATTTTCCTCACCTTCCTCCGAAAAAGCGTTTTATGGCCAATAGGATGGGCATTCCATAATATTATCTTCCCACAGGCCATCCTTCGTATGTCCAGAAGTAGGCATCCCCGAATTGCGCCACAACGCTCTCTTACAAACATGCGACAAAAAGGGTAATGAGAGATATATGACTGGGCAGCCCTACTGAAAAATTGGCTTGTGAAGTTGGTTTATCGCAAGCTGTGGGTCCAGCAAGATGCCAAGATGGTCGTTAAAATTATAAATAAAGTCCTGGACAGTTTCGCGACGATGGCGGTGTACGAGGATTATAAGGGGATAATTTGCTCGTCCAACAATAAAAACTATTTGTCATCGATCGAAGGCTACACAAATCACCTAGGCTACCTCAACTGTAACATTCCCTTCGATCTGCAGCGTGTGATCGCCCAGGTAAGACTTTGTAGTGACTCCGTTCTACGAGTTTTCCACAAGGGGGTTGTTTGGAAGGTGAACGTGCCTGTTATGTCATGTAGGCAAGTGCAAGAGCGTCCTTGATTGTTCAAGGAATAACTAACCTACGTTTTCATGCAATGTGGCAATCTCACCAATACGGTCCAAAAATTGTTTCTGGACGTTTCACGGTGTCTAGATCAAAACGCTGCTAATCCCTTCACAGGGGTTGGTTATACCTAGGACCAGGCGCATGACGACTCATTTCTTCGACATGGGGAAAATGGGGGAAACAGTGGAAATGGCGGGCCCCGGACCCATTCCAATCGATTCAGGGTCCAAAATTTAGCGGAAAATGATACCCCACACACCTAGAAACCAGAAATCACGAAAACACATTTTCAAAAATGGGTAGATACCCATTTTGACCCATAACTTCTTCCAGTGGGTGCCAACCATGCTGGGACCCATTTCAAAATGTGTTTCTTGGATGATGAATTTTCGAGATTCTCGGCGATAAAGGCATGTGAGGTATTATTTTCGACTTGAACCAATTGGATTGGCACTGAATCCAACGATTGGCACCCACCGGAAGAGGTTGTGGGTCAAAATGGTTATCTACCTACCCATTGTGAATGTGTGGTTTTGAGATTTCTGGTACCTAGGCGTGTGGGGTGTCATTTTCCACTAAATTTTGGACGCTGAATCCAATGAAATGGGTCCCGGGATGATTGTCACCCTCTGGATGGGGTTTTAGGGTTTTATCAACCTACCCATCGCTACCTGCATCAACAAAAATGAAACATTTATTGATTGATTGATTTTATTGATATTATCATTCCACTTTCTTCGAAACTAACAGAGTCAAATTCAAAAATAAAATACTTTTCGCAACTGAGAAACAATAAAAATCCAGGTAGATAGGATTAGAAACGAAAATCCCGCAAATTCGCGTTACCTTTGAATATTCCAACCCTCGTTCCTCCTTATGCGGTTAGTTAAGAGGCTGTTTATTCCGCCGGAGCTGAGTTAATTAAATTGATAAGATATCCTCATTAGCCCAATCACCAAATGCCGGGTGGTTCTCATAAGGTTAATTGGCCTCGGGATAGGCGGCATAAGTATGCGATGAATTTATTCGAGCGAGTTTTTATTCCGGAAACAACTTCGTCCTACCACTTCGTGTCCTCCTGCGAGGGTTTTTTTACACTTCAGTGATTTTTTAAATTGTCGAGCAGTTGAATTAACGCTGAGGACGTTCTAGTGGAAAACTAAAAACCCAACGGGCGAGCTGAGCGCAATTGGAGTGAAACCGAAATGAATCTGATCAGAAGTGAATTGATATCTCAATATTCAATCAGAGCGCGAAAGAACTTCGCTTCACCCGGTCTGATCAATAGCCAGTGTATCGGCTGAAGTGGAATACTCATTTTATTAGATTAAAAGCATTTATACAATTAAAACATCGCTTAGAAAGTTACCGTGAAGTTTTGAAACACGCGATTTATTCATTTATTCCCCCCATGTAATTTCTTGTGCTTCGTTGGATTCTTTTAAGAAATATCGTAATTAAGTTATTGAATTACTTCACCGGAAATTGAATTAAAATCCTACAAAAGTTCAGCCAATTTCATATTATTCCTGAACTTATTAATAAAATACTCGCTCATGGGAGGACATACATCTTCCCAGCGAGTACAAATTAATAATTATAAATTAGTCGATTTGAATGTATAACAATAATACGGTTATGAGAGCTGTTTCATGTTTTCAAGCAAAAAATCATTCTCTCCGATTCAGCCCAAAAATTTATTTTGGACGTTTCAAGGTGTCTAGACCAAAATGAGCAAATTTCCGTTCACCGTCCATGCCGATTTTGGTAGTAGACAATTTTATAAAAATCTGAAATTTCGGTCAGGGGCCCGTTTCCGGCTTTAGTTGGTCCACAGAACATTTCAGTCCGATCGGACCAAATTTAGGGGTTGAAATGTGTATTTCCAATAATGGATTTGCGAGGTTTTTGGCAATGTAGGCGTGTGGGGTGTCAATTTCCACTAAGTTTTGGACGCTGAATCCAATGAAACGGGTCCCAGAACGATTGGCGCTCACATGAAGATGTTATGAGTCAAAATGGGCATCTATTCACTAATTTCGAATGTGTTTTCGCGAGATTCATCGAACTTAGGCGTCTAGGGTATCATTTTGACTAAATTTTGAACGCTGAATCAAATGAAATTAGTTCTCGATTGGCACCCACTGGAAGATGTTATGGGTCAAATTGGGTATATATTACCCATTTTGTATATGTGTTTTCGGGATTTCTGCTACCTAGGCGTGTGGGGTATAGTTTTCCACTAAATTTTGGACCCTGAATCGATTGGAATAGGTCCGGGACCCGCCACACCCACTGTTTCCCCCATTCGAGGAATAACCAACCCGTGTGTAAGAATTTGCAGATTTTTTTCTGGACGTTTCAGGGTGTCTAGACCAAAATTAGCATATGTCCGTCCGCCGTCCACGCCAATTTTAGTAGTAGACAATTTTCTAAAAATCTGAAATTTTGGTCAGGGGCACGTTTCTGGCTCTAGTTGGTCCTTGAAACATTTCAGCCCGATCGGACCAAATTTGGGTATTGTAGGGGTCAAAATGTGTTTTTTGAAAAATGTGAAAAATGTGTAGTTTTGAGATTTTTTGGCAATCTAGGCGTGTGGGGTATCAATTTCCACTAAATTTTGGACGCTAAATCGATTCGAATGTCTCCACCCTCTGCTGGTCCGAGAAACAATCAACTCCTGTGAATGAATTTGCAGCGCTATTTATCAGAGCGCACTTGTACTGAGTATGAACCAGGCCTAAACAAAAGTTCACACGCCACGTACTGCGCTAAACTGCTAAAACTTGAAAGTGGAAATACGAATTCAACGAGTAAGTAAACTTGTTTTCAACCCACTCGTTCCAGAATCCACTGCAGACCCTATTTTTCCTCCTATTTAGTCAGTTCTGTAGAACAGTTGTAACTTTACCTCATCGACTACTTTGTCACGAATGAGTTCTTCCGAATCGAACTGACTCAACCAGTGCTGGGGAGAATTTACGAGGGGTGTCCCTTACAGATTCGAATTAAATCAGAGGAGTACGAGTTGACTACACATTCGAAAAAGTCCTGGAACTACATGAATCACCAACTGCCCCGAAATCCTATCTAATTACTATCATTCTTCAAAATTCATCTTATACCTACTTATAATACAAAATTTACTTCAATCGATTCAGCGTACAAAAAATGGTGGGAAATGACACCCCACACGCCTAGGTACCAGAAATTTCAAAAACACACATTCGAAATGGGTTGATAGATACCCATTTTGACCCTTAACTGCCCACACTGAAGCAATGATTGTTTTAGCCTAATAACCAAAGCAATCCTCGACAATTTTAAAGACAAGAAACGCTTTTAATTACGTTTAATCAAAAATTAAAGACACTAAAAGAAAGTAAGAAGCTTTAAGCAGCTTCCTCTTTTCTTCCGAAAGGATTAATTGTCCTCCGTAAGGTTTTGTGTGGATTTTTAAACATTATTTTCCAGTGTATTGAATAAACTCAATATTGCTCCTCACGGGCACACCTCCATTCACTAAAGTGACAACTTAATGGACAAAGTTTACAGATTATGTGAACCAATGGGCAAGTTCTGTCAAATTTTTGGTAGCTTCGATCACTTTTTTACTCCCAGAATATGAAGGTTTTGATAGTTTTTAACCCATAAAAAGGTAAGTAAAGTAAAGTAAAGATTAACGAAAGCATAACAAATGATTATGTGAGAAGTTAGCAGAACAAATGTTCACTTCTGTTGACTGCAAGAACATGAGTAAGAATTGTGAGGGGGAGAAAGATTGATTTCCAGATGATCAATGACATGCATACGAATGAATTTACAGGGTGTTTCACTAGCTTCCCCCATCCCCATCGTCCAAATGGGAGTAAATACTTTTCTTTTTTTTTTTAATCTTCATATTTTGTTTTGCATGGATCTCAAATAATCATATTTGCGCACCCCGCGCAATTGCGCAGCCATCCCCAAATGACACTAAGTTTCTTATTTTAAATGAGTGCCCCCAATTTTGTATTGCAGATTCGGATTCAATCGAAAATTTCATGAAAATTTGATCTCTCAATCAATTTTTGTTATTATTTGTAACCTGTTCAGTGCGCAATCCCAAAATTGTCAAATAGGGGATGATGGTGAACTCCAATGTGTGACACATGAATTATCATTGTTTTTTGACGCTGATTCATTTGCAACAACCCGTTTCTTGACTAGGCTTATTATTTGCTAATTAAAAACCGAAATCCGTTTACTTCGCGTGAAAAAAATCATTTAAAGCGTGAGTGTTAAATCTTATAAGTATATGATTGTATTTTTTATTTATTTTTTTTTTTTATGATATGTTATTTTTATTTATTCTTTTTCCTTAGAGAAAGAGGAAAAACTGAAGTCAAATAAACAAATTTCAGTCGTTATTCCGCAAAAATTGAGTCGAATCAGGAAACAGATGGCATCAGCTTCAAAAACCAGTAAAAACTCATGTGCCACACTTAAAAGTACACTATCATCCACTATTCGACTATCCTTCCAAACTTGTCTAGGGAAACTTGCCTTGAAAACAAGCCAAAATCAATTATACTAATAAAAACGCTGCGAATCATTCACAGGGGTTGGTTATTCCTTGGATCAACATGGGAAAAAGAGGGGGAAAACATTGGGTGTGGCGAGTCCCGGACCCATTCCAATCGATTAAGGATCCAAAATTTAGGGGAAAATGGTACCCCACAAGTCTAGGGACCAGAAATCTCGAAAACACTCATTCGGAATGGGTAGATGGGCACCCATTTTGACCAATAACCTCGTCCAGAGGGCGCTAATCGTTCCGAGACCCATTTCATTGGATTCTGCTTCCAAAATTTAGTGGAAAATGATACCCCACACGCGTAGGTACCGGAAATCTCGAAAACGCATTCAAAATGGGTAGATAGATACCCATTTTGCCCCATAACTTCTTCCGGTGGGCCTCAACCGTCACAGGACCCGTCTCATTGGATTCAGAGTCCTAAACTTAATGGAAAATGACACCCCACACGCCTAGGTAACAGAAATCTCGGAAACTCACGTTCGAAATGGGTAGATAGATACCCATTTTGACCCATAACCTCATCCAGAGGGCGCTAATCGTTGCGCGACCGGTCTCATTGTATTCGGAGTCCAAAATTTAGTGGAAAATGATACCCCACACGCCTAGGTACCAGAAATCTCGGAAACTCACTATTGAAATGGGTAGATAGATACCCATTTTGACCCATAACCTCTTCCGGGGCTCTCAGTCGTCCCGGGACCCTTTTCATTGGACTCAGCGTCCAAATTAATCGCCAAAAATCTCGAAAATTCACTTTTCAAAAAACAGATTTTGGCACTGGAGAACAGAACAGAGAACAGTTTCTTGGGCAGCACGCTTGTACTTAGTACTTCTATCCATTGTCAGATCTTTGTGTGTTCGCTAAGTGTAATCCCGGAATTTCGGTAATGGCCAGGGCTCAGAGTGAGCTAAGTGAAGAACCTCATTAAACTCGAGTAAACCAAATCAAGGATAAGGTTGGCCCACTCCGCGGCCAAGTTGAGGAGCGGCTTTATCCAGAAGAGCGATAAATGAGTAACCCGTTTATCTTCCTTACACCAGTCAGGTGCACGATAGGGTTGAAGAAAAGCCGACCTGAAGAGATCTGACGGAGGCTTCCACCCTCACTTTTGTCAGACGCATCATTTATACTCCCCAACAAGAAAAGCCGACCTTCACAACGCCAACGTCCGATTTCCCGGAATTTTCTTACGTTCTCTAAACAAATGAGACTTCATCTCCGCAACCCTCAATTTGGAAAACACATCCCTTTCTTGGAATCGTTCAGTTTATTCGAGCGGAAGCAATTTTTCACATATCCGTAGTTGACGGGAGAGAAATGGAATCCCGAATTTCAAGACACCCCTACTCACAACGTAACCTGACCGTAAGGTTTCTCGGTCTTTTGGTATCAGGGTTGCTTGACGAACAAAGCAGGAGAGACATCGGATGGCTCTCAGGGGAAACGCGTGACGTCACGTCGGAGGAACCCTTCCACGTCCGTAGCATTAAGCTGCTTCCCCACGAAATATTAATTCTCACGAAAATAACGGCTCTCCAGCCTTTTGATTGTAGAACGAGAAATTTATAGCTTTGCGAACAATCAAGGGATAATCGAATATAAGAACATGGGTTTGTTTTCGAGGCTGCGAGGAGCTACTTTAAAACGCCGCAAATTCATTCACAGGGGTTGGTTCTTCCTCGGATCAGACGCATAGTCAAAATGGGGGAAAACAGTAAGAGTGGAGTGCCCCGAACTCATTCCAATCGGTTCAGCGTCCGAAATTGAATGAAAAATGATACCTCACACGCCTAGATACCAGAAATCTTAAAAACACATAGACAAAATGGATAATAGATACCTATTTTGACCCATAACTTCTTACAGAGGGCGCCAATCGTTCCGGGATCCATTTTATTGGATTCAGCGCCCGAAATTTAGTGGAAAATGATACCTCACACGCCTATATCGCCAAAAATCTCGAAAATCCATTTTTCAGAATTCACATTTTGACCCCTACTCCGCCCAAATTTGGTTCAAATGGGCTGAAATGTTTTGAGAACCAACTAGAGCCGCAAACAGACCCTTAACACAAATTTCAGATTTTTTGAACGTTTTCTTCTGCCAAAAACGGCGTTGCTCACGGATACGGCCTCACCATCAAATACAACGACCACTCCAGGTACCTTGGAGTGCTGCTGGCAAGAAACTTTGACCCATCTGCACACCTTTCGGCAAAGGCCAAAGCCCTGGCATCCTTTGACGGAACAAAGACGCTCACTTGGGTTGCCTGGGGCACAAGCAAGACAACCATGTACGCTGCCCTCTTTGACTCAGTCATGCTGTATGCCTGCCCAGCATGGACAATGGAGGCACGGAGCAAGCATTAGGTAGAGCTGATCAAAGCACAGCGCAGCGCTCTTCTGATGGTCACACGCACCTACCGGACTGTCTCAACAGAGGCACTCCAAGTCTTAGCAGGCAAAATGCCAATAGACCTCCATGCGCGATCAGTGGCAGCAGGCTGGATGCTGAGCCATGGTAGAGGGAGCCGCATACCGGGCTGCAATACATCAGAGCAGGTGGAGCAGTGGCAGAATGGCAAGCCAGATGGTCATAATCCACAAAGGGCAGGCACACGTACAACATCTGGCCAGACGTAGCGGAACGAAGGAGGAGCGACAGGTTCATTAGCCTCGACCATTTTGTCTCCCAATTTCTGACAGGCCACGGGGACTTTGCTGCCAAGCTACATGGGTTTAACCTAAAGCCATCCCCTGCCTGCCAATGTGGCCAGGTAGAGACAGCCCACCATGTGTTCATGGAGTGCTCAAAGTACGCAGCCGCAAGAGAAGACTGGAAATCAGTACTGGCACCAAATGGAGAGATCACGTGGAAGGAAGCTGTGGGAGCAGAAGACGCATTCCGTGCAACAACGAGGTTTGTGCACACTGTAATGCGAACCAAAGGGTTTAAATCGACCTATGGCCAAACAAGCCAATTACCCTCCTCCTGGTCCCACCCACGTAGCCTCCGCGAGGCCCATCCTGGGCACTGCTCTGAGCAGTGGCGAATAGCGTGGCAGGAGTCGAGCGGAAGCGACCGTCTATAACATCAAGCGCCCCCCTATTAGAGCCAGAAAGACGAAGGAATAGGGAGAGAAAGGCAAGACGGACGGATACTTGCTTATTTTGATCTAGATACCTTGAAACGATCAGAAAAATATTTTTAGACAAATTGGAGAGATTGAGTTTTTGCATGAAAACGTATATGTTGATTATTTTGGCGATTTCAACACCAAAAACGGCGTCAAGAAGGGCATGTTTGTAAGCCTCTCTCGAATTAAAATGTGTTTGAATTTACTATAATTTAATTCGGGTTTCTTCGGAGAATTTGGAAGGGACCTAGCGAGAGGATGCGGGATGAAAGTCCAAGACTTACGACTGAGCAACTAGGGATACCAAGGATGAGCATAAAATACATTGATACAAACTGAATTATAATTTATTGAAAACAAGGACACGTTGCAAAGGAGGATATGCCTCAACCTGGGCTAGAATTTATAAAAAACAAAGTAATTCGACAAAGTAAATTAGACAACATGTGGAGCATAAAATACAATTAATACAAGATGAAATTATGATATACATGAAATACAATTTAATGAGCAAGTGCTACGATACCGGCTGACGAAAACGGCGTTGACGTCAAAGGAAAAACAGGAGGGGGCACGCTGTCCCGCAGGTACACAGCGAGGCTTATTAACTTGAGTCCTTAATCATCTCATGGCATGGGGAACACAATATTACAGCTTCGGTCGACTTCAGCACGGTAGCAGAGTTTACTTCAGAGCAAGCACAGGACAAGAGCCAGGATGGACTGAATGAGATGCACTTGCACGACAGGGTTACAAAAATATATGACTCCAACATGTTGGGCGCCTTGGCACCGAGGCCGAGGGGCGCCTCGACAATGACTGCCCAGTTGGGCGCCTTGGCAATGAGTGAGTGCTGGAGCTCTCTCCAAATGCAATGTCTGGGCAGGAGCTGCGGGCGCATCCTGGCGCATGCTCCCTCCCTTCTGGCCTTCCAGAGGCAGCAAGCCTGGGGGCTTACATGTTGACATGTTTAAACAAAATTTTCGTCACGTTTTTCACAAATGCCGTCACAAATCAGAAATATCGACCTCTGGCGTGAATATACAGTGTAATTATTCAAACAACAGTAAACAAAAACGTGCGGTTGTGTTGTTCGACTCCAGTCATCCCAACTTTGCCATCTTCGGCACGTTCTCACGTTCTCATCTCACGAGATTTCTTCGCATATTCTCTCCGTAAACCTCACTGCAATTTACAGAATGCTGTCGCTCCCTGAGAAAATGATCCAATGTACACACTTGATATTTCGAGTCGACACTTGACTTTTCATCCGATCGATACAACCGCAATTACGTGCGATCTGTCGGGAAATGGGGAACGAAAGACGTCAGAGTAAGAACGCGATCTTTAGAAAATGCGTGAATAAAGATGAACCTCGATTTTCTTTTAACCTCCCCAACCCTCGAATATGGATCGGAAAATTGGTTGAAGGGGAGTCGGGACGTGGATCACTTTTCAACACGTTGAAAGGCGTTTTGAGCCGTTGGCAAGTCGCTTTTCCCTCCCCGAAAGTATTTCAAAAAAGCTTCAACTTTTTAACCCCAAAAAGTACGTATCATTTCTCCCTTGAACGCTGAATTCGTTGAGAAAGAATGCGGACCAATATGAGAGCTTTCCCAAGTCAAAGATCAATTTTTGACATAATTTTGAGCATTTTTTTCAATTTTATAACAACAAAATGGAGATTTCTCAACGAAATTGAGGGTCCGTGCAAGAAGGTGCCCTCCCTCTCCCCTTAGGGGGTGGTATGGGTCAAAATGGGTACCTACGTACCTATTTCGAAAGTGAGTCTATGAGATTGATTGTGTTTTGTCATTCTTGGGCGTGAAAGACTGTATGTGCTTCAAGTCCATGAGTATGCTGACCTACGCTTCAGCAAAACGCCACATGTAATGAAAACCTATTGTTTCTTCATAGATTTTATAAAAGCCTTCAATAGTGTCCTCCGACAAGCACTGATCTATAAACTGTACTGCCTAGGGGTATCGTCTAAATGGTTGTCTGCACTGGAGAGATTGTCCCAGGACTTAAGAGCAAGAGTAGGGTAGCTGGTTACGTCTCGGAGTGCTTCCCTACCTCTGTGGGGGTGATGCAGGGAGATCCTGTGGGCCCCTATTTGCTCTGTTTGTGAACGATATCAGTGGATGTGTTGGAGGAAAAGTACATTTTGGTGAAGCCTTGATCACCGCACTGATGTTTGCTGACGATATAGTTTTTATCGCTGAAACGCCTGTGGAACTGCAGACTATGATCAACCGCCTGAAGGACTATGTAGAAATACAGAGACTGGAGATTAATTTAGCCAAGTCTCAGAGTGTTGTCTTCAGAAATCGAGGAGGCCGGTTGGCGCGAGGGAAAAAATGATGGCTGGCTGATTAGGAGATCAGTGTGGTTGATGCATATAAGTACCTGGGTGTGACACTGACGCACAACCTGCAATTGAAAAAGCATCATGCTGAAAAATCCAGGACTGCTCGGATGGGTATCAATTCGGTTTGGTCCAGACTCTTCTCAGCCAATGATATACCTACAGAAGTCAACGCTGTGACGATGGCTACAATCTATTATGGTGCTCAATTCTGGGGATCTTTGTCTTTCTTGGGTGTGGGAGACTGTATGTGCTTCAAGTCCATGAACATGCTGAACGCGTCAGCGAAACATCGGGCAACGACTAATGAATACGTAAAACAATGATCGACGTGAATAAAACCACCCTCTTGTCCTTCAGAAACTGAAAGCAAGACCTTCCATTCACCCAATTTCCCTGCTTTTTCTCTTGCTGTTGGTTGGACAGAGAAGGGTTGCCCTCCAGAAACTGAGAGTAAGGGCTACTCAGGAGCTGGAAACCTTCCATTCATCCCTTTTCCCAGCTTTTTCTCGCTCTTATTTGGACAGAGGAGGGTTGCCCTCCAGAAACTGTGAGTAAGCGCTACTCAGGAGCTGGAAATCTTCCATTCACCCCCTTTTCCTGCTTTTTTTCTTGCTGTTGGTTGGACAGAGAAGGGTCGCTCTCCAGAAACTGAGAGTAATGGCTACTCAAGAGCTAGAAACCTTCCATTCACCCAATTTCCCTGCTTTTTCTCATGCTGATGGTTGGACATTGGAGGGTCGCTCTCCAGAAACTGAGAGTAATGGCTACTCAGGAGCTGGAAACCTTCCATTTACCCCTTTTCTCGGCTTGAGTTTGGGAGACTGTATGTGAATATGCCCATGAATATGCTGAACTACTGAATCGTCGGACAACGACCAATAAATATGTGAAACAACGATCGACGTGAATAAACTACCCTGAACATATTTCTTGAGATATCATGTACTCGACCAACTGGGAAAAGGGAAGTTCAGTTTTTGGAACAATGCGATCCTTTTTGGATTCGAAGCACATTAACAACCGAAGACCATCAAAACTACGTCGTAAAAAATCGTCCAACTCCCTCGACGTCGAAGTTATAAACGGATGAAACGGTTTTATGGAACAATATCCGTTGTTGCGCCAGTTGGTTCTCAGATTAGGCGGATATCGGTCGGTGGTGTTCTCCTCACGCTACTTCGCTCGACTTTACAATCTCACTTCTCAACTTTATTGCCATCTCGCCAAAGGTGAGCTCTCTGCTGAATGGAGAGCTTATAGAGCGAGGGATGAGAGTGGCATCGCTGAGCCGTCAGAGGGATGTCTGCCCTCAATAAAAAGTCTAAGGGATACGCCTTGGAGGGAAGGACAGATCCGAGTTTAATGGGAAGAAGGCGCTGGGCCGACATTATGGACGGAAGAGTATTTCTCGCGGTTTCCATCCATTTTATCTCGTTATCAAACCCATTTGGCCCACCACAATCCAGCCTACTGATCACGTAGGTGACAGTAATGAAACGTAATATAATTCATTTATTACAAATGAGTATGCAAAAAAGACAATAAAATTATTATTATTGTGTTAACACATTGAACGCTACCAGTAATAATACAAGGCCCGTCAGTGACTGAATGCCCGCATAGCGCCGTCACCGCCATTGAATTTCTTTCCATGGACAATTCAAGAGCTGTGAACCTTCCCATTCACCCCTTTTCACAGCTTTCTTCTTGCTCTTGGTTGGGCATAGGAGGGCCGCCCATCAGAAACTGGGAGTAAGGGCAACTCAGAGTCTGTGAACCTACCCATTTTCCCCTTTTTGCTTGTTTTCTTTTGGCTCTGGGTTGTTTAAAGAATGATCTCCTTTCAAATGAACGTAAGGGTTGCTCCAAAGCTATGGTCATTGCCTTCCTCCCCTCTTATATTTATCCATATTCTGTTGCTACATATTCCTCATAACATCTTCCTTACCTCTCTTGAGTCTCTCGGTGCCTTCTTTTGTGATTCTTGCCTGGATGCAGGGTTACCTAGTGGTGTCCTTGTTCAGGTCTCTTGTCTCTGCTGCATGTTCCCCTGGGGTCCCATCTTGGCCCTGTTCTCTTTATATTGGCTATTAATGGCGCTGGTTCTGTCCTCAACTGTGTCAACTATCTCGTATTTGCTGATGATAAGAAGCTCTTCCTTCGGGTGCTTGACCCCTGACTCCATTACTCTGCAGCTTTGCCTGATGCCTTTGTTCAATGGTACATGGATATTGACCTTTCCTTCAATCCTGCTAAATGCTCCTGCTAAATCACTGCTCATTGTCCCTGTTGTCCCATATTGCATCAATGGGGTTGCTCCTGGCCGCCCCTTTACAGTTTGTGACCTTGGTGTTCTTTTGCAAAAGCAGATGACCATCAATGAGCACAATACCCTGGTTTCTTTGCATGCTATGCATGCCTTTGGGTCTGTGAAGCCCAACCCCAGACAGTCCACTAGCACCTCTGCCCTTGTTGTCGTCTAACGGGCTATTGTAGTCTCACCTGGAGCATGCATCCCGTATGGTGCCCCTCATATGACTGCCACGTGGATCAGTGTCCAATTTGTTTCTCACCCAAATTCAATAGAGTGAGTAACAATTTATTAGGGGAGCTCACCCCACAGATTATGCTACTCTCCCTTGACAGCCACTTGAGGCCAGAATGACTATCCCCTCATTCAGGGGAGCTGAATAAACTACTCACCCCTAAATACAGAATTTTGGTAGTTTGTGCATTCTAGCTTGCACTACCACTTAAGCAGAGTGGTACCCGAGTATTACGTCTCAATTCCCAGAGCTGGTCCATGTTGGTACACTCTAAGCGAGTTCATGCAGCACACGCCTCCCCTTTTTGGCACCATCATTGGGTAAAGCCCTCAGGCTAGGATTTGCCACAACTATAGCCCCCGCGAACAGTTCATACTTGGACCGTAGTTTCCTTCATCAATTGGAGAGCTGGCCTGTAAAGCCTTACTGCCATGGAGGGTGTGCCTTCCTTCGTTTCCTGTCTTTCAAGCTGGGGGTCAGTTGTGAGGTTGTGGATTATGGTGCCCAGGGTCGCCAGTTTCACCTGCTCTGCCCCTCTGACCACCAGGCTTTTGCAGACTTGTTAATCTTGCACGGCATTTTCTCTGCTTGATTGATGCTCAACTCTTGCTTGCACAGTTTGACCTGAAATTCTATGATCTATTTGCTGTACCATTCTCGCTCCCTAACTAAATGCGTTTTCGACTTCTCTGCCACCAACTTCCTACGATGGCTAACCTGCTACCATGACATCAACCAGCTCTGGATTTCCCTCTGCTCCTATCCCAGCAATGTGCTACAGCCCTCCTGACTCAGTTTTTGGTATTCCCCAGTGTGACTGTGAACTTGAAGCATCTTTTCTCTTCGTGGCCTGGGTGTTAACACTATTGTCTGTATTATTGGGCTCGTCCTGATCCTACTGCATAAAGGAATGAACAAAACCACGATTTCTTCCTCGAGCAAGTTTTATCTGAAAATAACTAACGATTGTAAGAGATTTGGCCCAATTAAACGTATTCAACTAGGACGAATTCTTGGCTCCTATTCATGAGGATATTTCGGATAATAAATCAAGACAGGGTTCTTGTTGGTGGAGGGGGACGATTTGAGACCTCGATCATGAAGAATTGGATAGAAACACATTTTGGCGACTTGTACTTTCGTGAAGGCTCGTATCAGTTGGATATATCGAGATTGATGTCAGAATACGAGGCTTCAAGCACGACTCAACCCTGTTCACCGATAAATTCGCTGCCGAAGCAATTACCCAGGGCTCCGCAGGTCGGGAAACGCGGTCATAACTCTCGGTTGCCCTTCTAATTGAAAGCGGGTTATAGAGGAAATCTCCGCATTGATTGGTCACGTGCTGACCGTGT
Organism: Cyrtorhinus lividipennis; assembly: GCA_019603395.1. NCBI lineage: Eukaryota > Metazoa > Arthropoda > Insecta > Hemiptera > Miridae > Cyrtorhinus > Cyrtorhinus lividipennis. The sequence continues at coordinate 13,060,759 of CM033998.1, read as the reverse complement.
CTATTGGAGTCGACCAGCGGTCCGTGGTGGGTAGTCCTCGAGGCTTGCGTGTTTGTTCGTGTTAGTCGGACTATGGTCGAGTGGTTGGTGTTGGTGGTAGTGGTGGGGAGGCTGTATATATCCCGACGGAAAATGAGTGTTGAGGAATTCTGCCATGTATCAGGAGAGACCGCCCAGCAAAAAGATTCACCCTGAAGCGTTTCAACCCCCTCCTCACGACCACAACCCCCTACCACCACCCCGCACCACAACCACCTCTCACTGGGCTACTGCTATTGATGATCCCGTTGGTTCCCCCTAAAATACGAGCCACGAGATGCGGACGGCAATATCGCGGCTATTAAATCTTCATATCTAACAAGCTGTTCCGGTCAGCTCAGCGCAGAATTAGCTCACGGGTGATTTACTTTCATCCGCGATTCTCCTCGTTCGATATGATCCGCAGTATTTTCGTCAATCATTCAACCAGTTCAGATATAAATACATATTTAATTATCCGACCGAGCGGTACTCTCCAGTTTATCTCCTGAAAATTGAGTCATCATTTTGGTTGGTTATTCCTTGAATAATCAACCTATGTTTTCATGCAAAAGGTCAACCTCTCTGATTCGGCTCAAAATTTTTTTCTGGACGTTTCATGGTGTCTAGATCAAAAAAGGTCAATGTCCGTCCACCGTCCGCTGTCCGCCGTACGCCGTCCATTGTCCGCGCAGTTTTCGGTAGTAGAAAATTTTCTAAAAATCTGAAATTTGTGTCAGGGGTCTGTTCCCGGCCTAGAACGGTCCTCGAAACTTTTCAGCCCGATCGGACCAAATTTGGGCGGGGTAGGGGTCAGAATGTGTTTTTTGAAAAATTTTTCGAGATTTTGGGCGATTTGGGCGAGTGGGGTACTATTTTCCACAAAATTTTGGACGCTGAATCAAATGAAATGGGTCCCAGAACGATTGGCACCCACTGGAAGAAGTTATGGGTCAAATTGGGTATATATTACCCATTTTGAATTTGTGTTTTCGGTATTTCTGGTACCTAGGCGTGTGGGGTATGATTTTCCACTAAATCTTGGACGCTGAATCGTATGAAGTGGGTTTCAAAACGATTGGCACCCGCTGAAAGAAGTTATGGGTGAAATTGAGCATATGTTACCCATTTTGAATATGTATTTTCGGTATTTCTGGTACCTAGGCGTGTGGGGTATCATTTTTCTCTAAATTTTAGACGCTGAATCGATTGGAATAGGTCTGATACCCGGCACACCCACTGTTGGCCCCATTTTTCCCATGTTGAAGAAATGAATCTCCATGTGCCTGGTCCGAGGAATAACCAACCCCTGTTTTATTTTTGTAAGTATTTCTTGTTAGTACTCCTTGGTATACTCTATACTTTGAAAGTATCGTATGTCCCTAGCTGCATATTGATTGGCTTCCTCGACTGACCAGCGTGCAAAACGTATTTATTTAAGAATATTACAACAATAATAATATTGACGAGATGATTATCGCCTGTCGGATCATCGCGGGAAAACTTACAAAAACCCCCAGTGCCTTGAGAGACGTCTTCTTCGCGAGATAATTTTCTTCCCTTTAATTTTCATCCCTTTCTCAACTCATGAAGAGCAATAATGAGCTAGCCATAATTAAAAAGTCGTTGTAACGAAACCATTTCGGAGGTCAGGAACTTCCCGCGAGGTAGACTAGGCTAATAACCAACTCTTTGAAACATGATTAAAATTGTTTCGAAGTTTTTAATTTGTAGAATATGAGAAAGCCGTCGAGTGAAGGAAGTTCCTCGTCAGGTCGAGGGGTCATTACGTGGGAGGGTCTTTTGAGTGGAAATTGAGAAGATTTTTTTTCTGAATTTGGGTTTTGGTTGGTTATTCCTTTTTCATGCAAAAAGTCAATCTCTCCGATTCGGCACCACAAAAATTATTACTGGGAATGTTAAGGTGTGTAGATCAAAGTACGCAAATGTCCATCTGCCGTATTTTGGTAGTAGAAAAATTTAATAAAAATCTGAAATTTTGGCCAGGGACTCTAGCTTCTGGCTTTGGTTATACTTTGAAACCTTTTTCAGCCCGATCGCATCAAATTTTCGGGGAATAGAGGTCAAAATGTCTATTTTGAAATATGGATTTTTGATATTTTTTGCGATTTAGGCGGGTGGGGTATCATTTTCTACTAAATTTTGGACGCTGAATCCAATGAAATGGGTCCCAGAACGATTGACACCCACTGAAAGAGGTTATGGGTCAAAACGGATATCTATCTACCCATCTCGAATGTGGGTTTTCGAGATTTCTGGTATCTAGGCGTGTGGGGTATCATTTTCCGCTAAATTTTAGACCCTGAATCGATTAGAACGAGTTTCCATGCTCCTTGCAGCGTTTCTTATTTTCTGTCGATGTTTGTTGTTGTCGAAGTGGTTGAATGACGTTGATGAGTTGAGGAAAGCGAATAGATTTTCATAGACTCAAAAAGATACTATTTCCTGCAACGCTTTTTGTCATGATTAAACCTGCAGGATTTCTCATCAGTATGCAGAAAAAGTCATTAAAAGACATTTGCGACCAAAAACCGTAGAAATTTTACACAATTTAAGAGTACTTTTACATGCAATATCTGACAGTTTTGACGGTTGGCCAGAGCATTTTCTTTTGCTCGAGGAGATTTCGAGCTTTCGAGCGTTCTTTGATAGCCGTTGAGGCGCTCGAAATCTCGAAATCGCGAAACCTCCGGCGGCGGATATGGGAAGAGCCGCGGTGAAGTTGATTTCCCTCGGCGGAGGCCGGTATTCAAAAGGCGGCGACTGAAATCAAAAGGTTTAACTCCCCCTCCCCCCAAGGCTCCACCGCCAACAACACCCCTCCCCCGCCGTCCATTCATCGGCAGAACGGCTGCGCTCATCGACGCGTGGCTCAGGCGAAGTGATTTCCCCCAGATGAGATGGGGGATTTTGATTTCCCATTCACCGATGCTCGAGGCGGTGGGGGAGCAACGGTGGTTAGAAGGCGGATGGAAAGGCGGGGGATGTTGAAATGCCATGAGAGAGTAAACCGTGACTGACGGCTGATAGGAGCCCTCCTGTGTAGCTCCTGTATATCGGGTTTTATCGGCTTTGCTCCTCCCCCGCCAGGGCGGTGAGTGGGAATAGACAGACCGTGCAGTCCCGGTGTAAACTGGGTCGTCTACGATTGATGCGATCCCCTTCGATAGGCCCGGTCGGGGACACGCCGTCATCCCCGGTGGATACGCACTGCCCTCACGTGACATCACGGGGAGTCGTGTCACGTCAAAGACAGTTGTTCCCAGATTTTCCTGTTGAACACATTAACGCCTCACTCGGCTGGATAGCCAACCACATGAATTCTCATCCATTTTAGGTTTAATATTTCATGAATAATCGACCTAGTAAATTTTCATGCCAATCGTTATTCTCTCGTTTTTACTCAAAAATTTGACAGTTTGATGTATAGATCAAAAACGCCTCAAGTTATTTCACATGACTCCAGGACCCGTTCCAATCGATTTCTTCGACATTCCAGAAATTTCAGATTTTTAACAATTTTTCAACTACCAAAATCGTTGAAGGCGGACGTACATTTGCCAGAAAAAAATTCTGCGTGCGCGTGCGCATTGACTTATTGAAAAGCCAATTTTGATATTTGAGCAAATGTTCGACCAAAATACCCCTGCTGTAATGAAATGTAAAAATTTTGTAATGTTGGTGGTTTAAGAGATGAACAAGCTGCCTGTGGAGGCCACATTGCGGGGCGCTAAGGCACATTTTGGGGGAATGTGACGACCGCTTTCGAAATCGACTTCCACGCCGGAGTTGAGTCACACAAAGCGATCCAATAAAAAAAAATCGCTTTCGACCGACGACGTGGGTCATGTGTTTCACGTCCGGGGATTTAATAAAGTTTTACGTCTCGGAAAGGAAACGGAGGCTGAGCACATAAAAAGGTTAACGGTCGTCCCATTCATTTGAAACCGGCGGGGGAGGAAACTTCTTGGGTTCCCCGCATCCGAAAAACCCCCTTCAACGAGCGAGTCCGTCTCAACCCCCGCCTCAACAACCGGTGGGAGGAAAATTTAATTGAAGTTGGACGGGATTACGGTGGGGGGAGAACTCGAGAAAAATATGAATACGGCGGTGGGGGAGGGGGGGGGAAATATGGAGATGAGCTTCGAAGGGGAAAGCGTCTCGCTCGTACGTTGTTTCGCGATTACTTGTGAGGGATTTCACATTTTTACTACGCCCTTCACAAGTAATTGGGTCACATATCTCCACATCTTCAAATGGGATGCCGCCGTTCGTCGTCTCCGCCGTTCGTTGTCTCCGCCTTTCTTTAGGGGGCACTGAAACTTGGTGCGAAACTGTCCACCACTCTAGTGCGTTTCATGACGCAATGCGGCGTAGCCAAAATTAGCCAAGTGCTAACTTTTCAAAATAATTAATTTGCTTCATTTTTAATTTTTCTAAATAAACTTAGTGTGGTTTTAAATAACCCACTATTCCAGAGCCACCCGATGGACAGCAGTACCAGACGACGCATGCGCAGTATCTTGGCCAAATAATTACCGGGTTGGGGTCAAAATGTGTATTTCGAAAAATGGATTTTCATAATTTTTGGTTATATAGGCGTGTGGGGTGTCATTTTCCACTAAATATTGGACGCTGAATCCAATAAAATGGGTCCCGGGACGATTGGCACCCACCGGAAGAGGTCATGGGTCAAAATGGGTATCTATCTACATATTTCGAATGTGGGTTTTCGAGATTTTCAGTACCTAGGCGTGTGGGGTATCATTTTTCACAAAATTTTCAACCCTGAATCGATTGAAATGAGTCTCCATGCTCTTGGCCCGTGAAATAACCAACCCCTGTGGAAGAATTTGCAACGTTTTTAACTGTTCGGCCTCAGTTGTGACGCCCACCCCACGTGAATACGACCATGAATAAATACTGAGCTTCCCTACTGCACCGGCACGACCTCTAGCGCTGAATGAACTCATCTCACGACCCCCTCCTCATCAACCCTTGAGCTCCCTCGTCACTTCTTCACGAAACACTCAGATCGAAACTTACAAAACCACCTCGAGACTCACTTTTAGAAGCTTATTTTGAACTCATTTTCCCTCAAAGCAGAAATTTATTTTTAATTTTATTATTTATTATAAAAATATGTTCACTACAATAATTCATCTTCAAATTCCCTAGGTGATAATAATTTCGAATTGATGGTCAAATCAGCCCCTTACAGATCGAGAGGGTGGAAAAAAGGGCTGTTTCAATTCCATCGAATCATCCATAATTTGCACTCATCCAAGTTCCCATGGAAACCTCCAAGAGGGCGTGAATCGAGAGGGAATCGTTTTCCGAGGAGAAACGTAATAAGACGTCAGACAGTGCCTGCAGAGCAGATTTCTGAGTTGATAAAGAGCACAAGGGTCGCTCGGGGGTAACGAAGTTGGAGGGTTTGTGACCCCCAGTGTCGAGGAAGCTATGATAAGTGATAAGAAGCACAGACCAAACTCCGATGGCCTATTTCCTGGAGCTCGTCTCCACCTACGAGCACCTGTTCCTTGATAATCAGCTAATCAATTTGTCTTTTATATACGTCGCCCTTGGAAAAAAGGAGTCTTTTTTGGTGCCTCGCGAACTCGGGTTGTTCCCTTTCATCGCGTTTTCATTGTAGCTTCACTTCTTCAACCTTTTCATTCCTCCGGCGAATAAATCTCTCGTCATCACGCGACTCCTTATCCTGGGCGGCCATTGTACGACTTGAAACCATTTAATTTCAAGTGGTACGCTCAAACCGGACAATAACCAATTCGTGGGAAATCGAAAGTCAGACATCCGCCGTCGCAGGAAAAGCCCCCACAGCGCTGAAATATTCGCACATTTTGAGCACAAATCACTCTTCAATCCTCCACGCGTCGGCCGAGTCAGTAATAGGGAAAAACACCGCCCATCGCTTGATTGGATACCTAATTCAAAAGCCAACCGTAGCCTGTTTCACAACCGAAATATGATCGATCCACCCAATTCGGGGTCGCCAGAAATGAGACGATTGCATGAGGGGTGGAAAAGTAGGAAGGAAAATTTGCGCAAACGTTGGGCCCAGGAAGAACGAAGAGGAAATCAAGGAAGGGTTTTTATGGACCAGGCAGAACCAGCTGGAGAACTCTGCCCTTGAATCCCGCACTCAACTGCAGCCACTCGAAGGTCTCCAACGCATAGTACTATCTCCCTGATTAGCTTATCAGAGAAGCCGCATTATCCGGCCGCCCAGGAAGAACGATGAGAAACTCAAGGAAGGAATTCTAGGAAAAGAAGGAAAGGTGAAGTGAGTGCTTTGATACCCTAAAAGACCTCCAGGATCACGAGTCGAACCATAGGAGTTCATGTTTGTCCTGGACAACAGATCGGACCAGGTAGAACCAGCTAGAGAACTCGGTCCTTGGAACTTCCACTCAACAGCAGCCACCCGAAGGTCTCAAACGCATACTATCTCCCTGACCGGGAGAACCAGCTGGAGAACTCTGCCTTTGGATCTTGCACTCAACAGCAGCCATCCGAAGGTCTCCAACGCATACTATCTCCCTGACCGGCTTTCAGGGAAGCTGCACTCTCTGGCCGCTCAGGAAGAATAACGAGAAAATCAAGGATGGGATTCTATGTCGGGAAGGTCAGTTGAGAGCTTCGATAACCTAATGGACCTCAAGGATCACGAGTCAAACCTTTGGAGTTCATGTTTGGCCTGGACAACTGATCGGACCAGGTAGAACCAACTGGAGAACTTGGCCCTTGGAACCTCCACTCAATAGCAGCCACCCGAAGGTCTCCAACGCATTCTATCTCCCTGACCGGCTTTCAGGGAAGCTGCACTCGCTGGCCGCCCAGGAAGAACGACGAGGAGATCAAGGAAGGGATTCTATGTCGGAAAGGTGAAGTGAGTGCTTCGATACCCTACAAGACCTCTAGGATCACGAACGAATCATTAGAGTTCAGTTTGGCCTGGACAACTGATCGGACCAGGCAGAACCAGCTGGAGAACTCGGCCTTGGGAACCTACACTCAACAGCAGCCACCCGAAGGTCTCCAAGCATACTCCGCATCCGCTTCGACCGTAACCACCTCGGGGCTGTAAGGGCAGATCATTCCTAACTCAGACATTTTAGAGATGCCACGATAGGCATCCTAAGAAGGTACTAAGAGAATAGCCTGATAGGAACTGCGTTGTATGATGGACAACTTCACCATGTTCCCTCTCGAGACACCAATCGAGCCGTCCATCTTCCTTCTTGTATCTGTTTCCCAGATATCCTGCCAGGAATTGAGTGTGTTCCCGCTTTTAGTTAGCTAATTGGGGCCTCTTCTTCTCGTCGCTCTTAGTTAATTTCCCTCTCCCTTACAAGCAGATGTATTGGTATCACTCCTGCCAGGAGGATCACTCCTGATTCTGATACCATCTTGTATGCACTTGCATTGCGAAGCACCCCTTCTTTGCAAAGTGAGCGTTTACAAGAGTGGGAGGAGCCAGCAACAGCCAACAAGAAGCTAATAGTGCTGCTATTCGAGATCAAAAATTATCGTTCTATTTTCCCGCACATATGCAAGTTTCCAGCTTGTGCAATGCAAGCTTATTCCAAGCAAGCTCTGCACAAGGCCTCACCCAGTCCCAGAGACGTGTTTGACATTGTATTTAGCTCCTTTCCTTTTGTTGCAAGAAAGTGCCAGTCGTTGTTGTAAATTCTGGTAACAGTTTTCGGCATACGCTGACAAATTTAGATGAAAAGCACAATCTCAGAAAAGGGAAGCCATTGACACTATAACGTTATAGTTAATCATGCTTCACGTCCAAAGCCGCTCGTAATCCAAACCACTTTTTAATGCCAGTAGATTTTACGTGATGGGCCAATCAGTTGAAAACTCGAAGGGAGGAAATTGCTGAGCTGTTCAAGGTATAAACTACACCAGATGGGAACGATAAGCTGCGGACAAGTCGATCAATCATCCGCGAATAGAAAGTTATTTCCTTGCAAATAACTCCGAACACGAAATCTTTACGTACTTTCGATCAAGCTGCCTTTATTTGTAATACAAATAGCCAACATTGCTGGAATTATGATGAAATGTGTATTTTTGGAGCGCATTTGATGCATATTTTTAGCAAGGAAATAAATTTTTTTCCTTCAATTCAGAAGAAGGCACCTGGTTACGATCTCATAACCAGGCAGGTACTCAAGCATCTTCTTAGGAAAGCTGTTGCCAGACTCACCCAGATCATCAATTCAGCCATATCACATCGCTATGTTCCCCAGTCATGGAAAATTGCTGAAGTAATAATGATCCCTAAGCCGTGCAAACCAACGAATCAGCTAACATCGTACAGGCCGATCTCCCTGCTGCCTGTGTTGACTCAGCTGTTTGAAAAACTCATCAACAAACGATTACTTGCTGTCATAGAGGAGCGCAAGCTGGTTCCAAACCACCAGTTTGGGTTTTGACAGCAGCACTCCACAATAGACCAAGCTTTTGATAAAGTCTGGCAAGAAGGCCTGATGCATATGTTAAAGGGAATGTTGCCCTGCCAATTCGTTGAACTGCTCAATTCCAATTATCTGACCGGTACTTCCGCATCAAACAGGACGATGCCTGCTCACAACCAAGAAAACAATCGCTGGTGTACCTCAAGGAAGTGTATTAGGCCCACTCCTATATGTGACGACCTACCAGAAGTAGAATTGAACACCACAGCTACGTTTGCAGACGTCACTGCAATCCTGGCAGTTGGCAATAGCAACGAAGAATCCATATCAAATTGCAATGGAGAATCAAATTGAATGAGGCCAAGTCCGTGCATGTCGAGATCAGCAATCTCAAGATCAGCACATCCCCACTTTGCTCAACAACACAGCCATTCCCAATGCAAGTGAGGTCAACTACCTGGGCATGACGCTGGACGCCAAGCTCAGGTGGAAGAAGCACGTCAGAAAAATGTACTGGCTCATTGGCTGACAATCTTCCATGACTATCAGAAACAATCTGCTTCTGTACAATCAAGTATTGAAACCAGTTTGGGCATACGGAGTGCAGTTGTGGGGCTGTACCGCTCCATCAATTGGCAGATCATTCAGAGATTCCAGAAATCTGCGCTGCTGTGTATTACTGATGCACCGTGGTACTTCCAGAATGACGCTCTGCACAGCGAACATGAAGTGGACAGTGTAGACGACGTCATCAAGCAGAGGGCCTCGTCCCATCTTGCAAGACTCAGATACCACATAAAAGAAGAAGCTGCAAAGCTCCTTGACTGAAGCTCACCAATGTGCAAGTTTCCAAAACCTTTTGACACACAAACATAACATAAATATTCGGTAAATGCTAAGCTTCGAAATTGACACATTCAGTGGTGGTGGAACAATTCGTGAAACACCCCGTAGTCGAACATTCCACTTTCTTATAACAACAGATTTCCATTTTAACTCACACTTAAGTCGAAAGTCGAAACAACATTGGTTCGGTTGAAGTGGTGATCTTTTGGGCGAATTTCACCGAAGAAACACGAACTGAAAAGGGTCCGTTCAAGTTGAGTAAGGAGATTACTGGGAAGCTCACGAAGTGAGGATGAGAAAGCTTGAGAGTTAACTTTAAACTCCCAAGTCCTTCCACAGAGTGATAAATATTGCATGTACCAGACACTTAGGATTGCGGTTGGTTTGGAGAGACTTTGGATTTTGACAGGGTGACAAGGGGTGGCAATGACTGGTACATAAAAACTTGTGCATCAATTGCTGTGCCCACCAATTTCCATGTTTCGCATGCTTCGCTTAAAATGGAATAAAATAAAATAAGCGTATTTTCCTTGTATCAAATGTATCCGTTAGCTCATACACCCCTAAAAGTCAGAAACCTGTAACTCAACACCAAAGAACCACAACAACATTCTCAACTACACGACCCCCACAAAAAGAATGGGTTATACAAACTAAACGTGCTTTCACTCTAAGGGCGAGTAAATAGCTGAACATCAGCTGAACCTCAGGTTAACTCCTGACCTGGCTCTTATCAGTGGAGCGTAACTAGAAAATCACAGGGTTAACCCCGAGGGGTCAACTCTTCGATCAATCTGCTACCCTGAAGTGATAGTGTACATTTGTGTTGTTGTGTTGGTAGCTCTTCAACTCCTGACGTGAACGGTTATGGTTAACGCTAATACGGAGACATGCTCTGAGCCACCATTCTCGTTTTTTCGCTGTAGTGATCAGTGCATCTGTGAACTAATCAAGTTTTGAGATGAGCAGGCAAGCCCCAAACTTCTCAGCGGAAGAGGAGAGATTGTTGGTGGAAATAGTCGACCAATTTCCAATCCTCATCAATTATTAAACTGATGCGGCGACTATAAAAATGAAAGTAAGACTGTTTGAATGTTTTGTGTTCTGCATTAGGCAGAGTAGTAACTAGAGGATTAATCGGGAACACAGCAGATGTGTTGTGCAATTGTTCATACAGCAATATTTCAATCACATTCTATTGTCCCTTTACCCTTCAAGGTGGATGCATGGAACATCGTTGAAGAACGTTTCAATGCGCAGTCTGGCTCGGGCTTCATAATTTAACTCTGTACCCTGAAGGACCTTCAATCTGAGTAATGTGTGAGGCACAGCATGGAGACCCCTAAATGGTGATCTGAATGGGGTCTGGCCTATGGATGGCAGCAAGGATGCCTTGTCTTGCCTGGCCTGCCTTGTGACTGTTGACTTCAATCGAGCATTTTCACCTTGTTTGATGTGACATTGCGTTGGCAGTCCTGCGGTCAATTGAAGTGCCTAAGGGAATGCGGAAGTGGTTCCAATCTGTCAGCAAGATTGCTGGTTGTAAGAGCTCCTGATGGTTTGCTGTCTACTTGGTGGGCGCTCCTCAGGGCAATGTGCTCTCAAGCTTGCTATTTGTGCTATTTCTAAATTCCTTGCCAGATGTGTTGCAGCACTACTACTTCATGGTCTACGCCAATTACTTGAAAATCTATGTCTCTTTCCTGGATTACTGGATTAGTAGCCTGGATAACACTGCAGAACTGATCATTAGTGATCTCAACCGGGTGTCGTCTTGGTGTGAGACCCATGGAATGATTGTAAATGCATTGAAAATCGAAGTTATGATATTATGCAACAGATAGATTATGGCCACAACCGTTAGGGAGCATTGCCTGAAATTGGCACGGGCTGCCAGTCGTTGGGACTTGTATGGAAGATGAAGCGGATTGTACTAGGATGTGGGAACATATTGCTAGTTAGAGAAGAAGGAAGGTGGGACCTGTGGGTCCTAACTTCTCCCTGTTAGCTCAAATAAACACGTCAATCTATTCCTGCCTGGTACAAAATAATGGAAGACTATGCCACTGGGCTTTCAGGTATTGCCTGAAAATCGCAGCATATTCTGAGGGCATATGGCGAGGGCTGAACACGATGGGGAGTGACAGACTGGTCTGACGAGGGGAATGAGCATGCAACCAACACCGACCATTCTGGTAGGACGGGAAAGGCGTTCAACGCGATCACTCTCCCCAGTTCCGACGAGTGTTGAATAGCCAGTGACGGCGCCTACAGAGGAAACGCATTAATAGAAATACGAAAAGGACTCGTGAGCTCGGCATTACACACTGTGAGCCGCAAAGGCCGGTTTTTAGAGCTTCCTCGACCAAAACTCCTGCGGGTTTTCATGAATAATGTAAATATTTCCCAGGAGTTCGAAAGGAAATGATATTGGGCCTCTCCAGGACAAGTTTCACGTGGATTTGAGAGCTCGACGCTTCGTAATCGACCACTTCTGCCGGAAAATAATGCGACGGGTGATCCACTAATGCGAAGAAATCACTACAGGCGGACGAATACATAAATATATTGCTGGGTGGGCGGAGGTGTGTTCTCCGAATCAGTTTTGCTCTTTTGTTCGGAACATCAAAGCGCGATTCCATTTTTCAGGGCGCCTGCTTTCCCTTGGCCTCGTGCTTCATGAATTTCATATTCTCTTATACCATTGTTGGTGACAAAAAAAGACCTGAAAAGGGGATATTAAAAGCGAGTTGCGAGGAAACAGGTGAACAAAGCAATAGTTTTCTCGTTCACTTCCAAAGCCTACCCCCGCTTTGCCGACGAAGTGAGCGCCTTTTTTGCCAGCTCGAAGGTCGCAGATTTTCGTCCGGAATCTGTGAGCGTAAACAAGCTAATATCCGAGGCATCCCATCTCCGACAATACTTCCGGTATATTGTCAATCGATTCGGAAAAAAGAAAGGTCTCAGGTGCGCTTGTGGCAAGTGGAACTCTTCTTCACACGAGGAATTCGCTGGATTTGATTGGCCGTGGGTGTACAACGGGTGAAGGGAGATTCGAAGAGACTTTTTTTTTCGAAAGTGGTGACCCTGAAGCTTATTCTGATCAATTGATCACATGTCAGGGGCGTAGGACATTTTTTTGCTCCGAGATCGCATCAATCCAGTCCGAAGGAGTAGATAGATTGAAGGAGATACAGTCAACCTTCTTCCAATACCTCTTCCCGGCGCCACTGGTTAATCCATGCTCACGAATATCTCCGATCAGCTCCAAAATCAAAATGTGTTTTTATATATATGGATTATCGAGATTTTTGGCAATCTAGGCTTGTGGGGCCTAATTTTCCTGAATCCATCGACATGGGCCCAAGACCGATTGGCGCCCGCTGGAGAGAGGTTTAGGTCAAAATGGGTATCTATCCACCTATTTCAAAAGTGGGTTTTTGAGATTTCTGGTACATTGGCGTGTGGGGTATCATTTTCGACTAAGTTTTGCCCACTGAATTCAATGATACGGGTCTTGGAACGATTGGCACTCACCGGAAGAGGCCATTGGTCAAAATGGGTACCAACCTACTTCTTTTGAATGTGGGTTTTTGAGATTTTCGAGTACCTGGGCGTGTGGGATATCATTTTCCGCTAAATGTTGGATGTTGAATCGTATGAAATGAGTCCAGAACAATCCAAACCCACTGTTTTCCCAATTTTCCCCATACTCCTGGTCTGAGAGGTAACTAACCCCTGTAAAAGGATTTGCAGCATTTTTCCTTTCAGCCGTCAGCTACGGCGCGTGTTTGTCGCCAAATTGCTGACAAAATATTTGAGTAAATTTAATTTTCTAATAAACAATGTGACCAACGACAAATAACACTAAAATTACTCGTGTGTGAGACGTTCTGCCAAGGAGTACTCAATCAAGATCAAGGCTCCCTTTGTCTCTGTATCAGGTTGAGAAGGCGAAGGTAGAAAAACCAAAGTCTTTATGACGTCAGCAGTGAGGAAACTTAGGTATGAATATAACTTCGGTGATCAAGGGATGTATCAGGTATGTATGGGTGGGTTAATTAAGTTGAATGAACAAATAAGTGAAGTGGTTGAATATTAGAACGTCCGCTAGAGCGCAGCGCTGAGAGGGTGGACAAAGGATTTACATAGGGAACCTCAACTTCAGTACCTGACCTACGTCCCTTTTTCTCAGTCATTATTACCGTTTTGCCTTTTGTCGAGTGAAAGTAATAAGTCGTCTGTGCTATGCGGGTTTGTCAAGGACAGCCCATGCCGTCCATCGACTTTGGGCTGCGCTCTAGCGGACATCTCGAGAAGCCCTTGGCATGAATGTGTTAAGGCAGAGATGGATTCTTATTTTTCAAGTACAATTTCTTGGAGAAAAATTCTTCTTTATTATTTTCATGATTATTTATTTTTAACTCTTTTAAAAATATACAAGTAATGGGGTGGTTTTTGCACAAATCCGCCTGTTTTCTCCTTCAATTTGCAGCGGATATCCGTTTCATTGAGCCTCGTGTACTTCTATCCACACTTTCAAAGACATTTTGTTGTTTGAGCTATTTTCAAGTTAGGTATTTGTGCAGGTTATATTCAAAGCCCAAGAAAACAACCATAAGTACTGCGTACGACCATATTCATGAAGGGTGGGAAGGGGAATATAGGTCATACCTTCCTACGCATGTTACTTCTTCCTTCTTTGTAGCAGCGTACGGTGATTAAAGGAAAACGTCTCTCGCTCTATGGCTGCTGAAAGAAACGAACTCTAACGCGACTTTTTATACGTAAAAGGGCAAAACACGGTTTCATCGGAATTTCCACTCGGGAGGAGCTTCTTTGAATGGGTTGAACGCGTGATAGAACGAGGTGGTGAGTGGACCGCATCCGCTCTTTGATGTCCAAGGCAGGGAAGGGAGTTTTTAAGCTTTTCCTCTTTGATTCTGATATTTTCCGGCAGGGCGATGAGGAAAAAGAAAAACAATGAAATGCCGACGGGAAAACTGGAAGGGTACAATAACGGGTTTTCCGCATCGATTGAGTCGGTCAGAGAGGCCGCACTCCCTCGGTTCAGTCAACACGGATGGATTGCTACTCCAGTTGAACAGTTGAACGCCTAGATATTGTTTACCTTCCGGGTAATGATCTGTTAAGTACAAAACTCACGATCAAAGTACGAGGGACAAAATGTTTTTATAATTTGATGCAACTCAAGAGGGATTGGGAAACAATCTAGGATTAATAGAGGGTTAATAGTCCTACCTAATTTTTACTATGTTGGGTAGGCACATGCATCATAAGGACGATAATATCATGCCAACTAATGATATTGAGGGTATCAATGAGGCTTATACAGGCTCTGGTTGACGGAAAGAAGGCAGTGAGGGTACACCAAATACAAAGCGGAGTGCTTTATTGCAGCTTGATGACAGCCAAATAAGAAATTTTTGTTGATCGCAACAAAAATCGTTCTGATGACCTAATTTGCCATCTTTTGCCTGATTCATACAGACATAAGTGCCTAACTTCGGTATAAAGGCGTACTGGTGTTGGGATGGAACATCATTGTCCAATGTAAGTGAAACATCAATGTTAAAAGCCAGATCATTCGATCCCAAAATCATTCCTGAATCTTGTTAGGGTTGCAATAAGATGCCCCAGCTCAGTTTGTACTTTAGTCTCTGCCAAGAAGTTAGTTATTGACACTGGAAACAACCCAGCACAGGAACAAAATAGGTTGGATGAAAAGTTTTAGGTTTAAAACGTCGATGTTGGCTTGTGTTGATGCCAACATTGATGTTGAAGCTTCAACGCATTCAAATTATTGGACAAAGGATTGAACGAGCAACTACCAACTCTTTTTCCAACAGTGCTGCCTTTATTTGTGATTGACTGTACTGTACACTGCTACCAACATAGGGAAATGAAGATTTTGGTCAGTTGAGTTCTAATAAAAGCATGTTAAATGCTACTGGAATTATTTTTATGCCTATCTTTTCCTGTAAAAAACCCTCAAAATGCATAAAATAAAATGTGAATTATGTAATGAAACAAGCGTTTTCAAGTACGTTATCCAATTTGGCAACACTGCTTCGAAAAATATGTTGTTGACGCCATTTTTCCTATTCAGCTGATAACCTTATCAGTTTGCTGTTATCAACAGGTGGCTGTTGAGGTCTGGTAAGGAAGTGGTATTTCAATTTTAGCTGAATATGTCAGCTACAGAGAGAAAAAGGAATGACTTGGCTCTTGGTGGAAAGAGGAGCAAAAGTCAGGTTGCAATAACTACCTTTCATCGTGAAATGATGACAATATCATCCATGTTAGATTCCTGGACGACTACAATAGTGAATGTCCTCCTCGTTGTTGCTTTTTGCATTGTACGAAAGTGGCCTCAAAGTGTAGCCAAAAACTGGGAAGTCGCCGATCCTGGGATTGAAGAAGACACCATCCAATGCTGCCTTGCAGGGATAAAATCAGGGCAGTCCAATTAAAAAGCAGCAACGAAGTATCGCGTTCCAAGGAGAACACTAGGTACTAGAGAAACTCAATGAATAACATGCACAGAGGATCGGTGGTCAAAAAGTTGTCACGCTGAAGGAATAAGTCACAATTGTGGCTTGTCTCTTTACCATGAGCAATCATGGCTTCCCCGTCACCAAGGATGACTTGACCTCAGTCATCTCAGACCTGTTGTTCTCAGTTATCAAATATTATATTTCGCTCAAAGGCTTCATTTGAATGCAATGAGAACGTGAAGTACTGCCTTACAGTGATGCACTCTGCCAGA
Source organism: Cyrtorhinus lividipennis (assembly GCA_019603395.1). Lineage (NCBI taxonomy): Eukaryota > Metazoa > Arthropoda > Insecta > Hemiptera > Miridae > Cyrtorhinus > Cyrtorhinus lividipennis. The sequence goes on along the minus strand of CM033998.1, from coordinate 13,044,631 downwards.
CAACAGAACAAGCAGTGTTGCAGATTTCCCAGTATTACCAACCAATTCTTCTTCTGGAGATTGTAATATTTCCCTAATCGATATTTTCAGGGGCTTGCTCAATTAATGCTAAGCTCGTTATTCAATAAACAAATTATCTGAATGATGATCTTGAGGCCTGAGTTTAATACTGTTTCCCACAAGAACAAATTTTGTTCTCCGATAGAGGGCACTTAAAACTTCTCAACAGCAAGTAATCTATGGACTCCAAGAGAGTGTATGGGTCCTAATTGATGTTTTTTACAGCGATTTTGATACCATTTCCTCCATGAACGAAAAAGAGTACACAGGTATACCTAAGTGCTGATTACAATATTGGAAACTTGCATTAAGTAGTTAGGGCTCGGGGATTTTTATTTTTCACAAAGTTATTCGTTTTGCGTTCTAAAGTGAGCTTCAAAGAAGGAAGACTTGATTTATATTGCAACCTAGTAACGGTCCCTGGTTCGAACAGCAGTGATTCATTTGGCAGTGGAAACTACGAGAGCGTGGCCTCGTCTCCCTGCCCACAAAGTATTTTCCTCCGCCACCGGTGCTGAAGGTTGTGTAATCAGTAAACATCTCGTGTGTCCCGAGCCCGGTCGGCTGAGTCTTATTTGAGGAGCTCTTTTTCTAGTGTAAACCCCTACGGTAACTAGCTGAGAAAAAGAAAGCAGTAAATCTAGCATAAACAAAGGATGAAGTTGAAGGACGCCTTGTTGTTTGAACCTGATTCCTGACTAAACTACTTATTCGACAATCTGCTCTCCATCAAATCCAAGACCCCCTCTGAGTCAACTTGATAAATTTGGAAGTGAAGAAAATATCAGGGAATTGTATAAATAACTACCTGGGCCGTAAACAGTTTTGTGACGAGCTTTGCAGCCGCTCTGATCTTCAGTTGGATGGGAGATGGAAAAATAGGCTCTGAAGACCAGCGGCAACCACATATCAATCAAGCACCGAGTTCAAATTGGCTTATTGCGTGTGCAATGACTTCCATTTTTAGTTGAACGATCCGACAATAAAACGCTGCAACAGGGGTTGGTTATTCCTCGGCCGAAGCGCATGAAGACCCATTTTATCAACATGAGGAAAATGGGGGAAACAGTGGGTGTGGCGGGTCCCGGACCCAATCCAAGCGATTCAGTTCAAAATTTAGTAGAAAATGATACCCCACAGCCTAGGTACGAGAAATCTCGAAAACACACATTCGAAATAGGGAGATAGATACTCATTTTGACCCATAACCTCATTCAGAGGGCGACAATCGTTCCGGGATCAATTTCATTGGATTCAGCGTCCAAAATGTAGTGGATAACGATACCCAACACGCGTAGATCGCAAAAATATCGAAAATCCATTTTTCTTAAAACACATTTTTACCCCTACCTACCCACTCCTCCAATTTGTCCACGCGACATTGGTAGTAGAAAATTTTCTAAAAATCTTAAATTTTGGTCAGGAACCCGGTTCTAGCTTTAGTTGGTCCTCCAAACTTTTCAGCCTGATCAAACCAAATTTGGGCGGGGTAGGGGTCAAAATGTGTTTTTTGAAAAATGAATTTTCGAGATTTTGGGCGATCTAGGCAAGTGGGGTATCATTTTCCACTAAATTTTGGACGCTGAATCCAATGAAATGGGTCCCAGAACGATCGGCACTCACTGGAAGAAGTTATGGGTCAAATTGGGTATATATTACCCATTTTGAATATGTGTTTTTGAGATTTCTGGAACCTAGGCGTGTGGGGTATCATTTTTTACTAAATCATGGACACTGAATCGATTGGAATGGGTCTGGGACCCGCTGCACCCACCGTTTCCCCCATGTTTTTAAATAAGTTTCCATGCGCCCATGTTGAAGAAATCATCTCATGCGCCTGGTCCGAGGTTCAAATTAGAAGAAGGATTACCTTCAAAAGCTGTCAGGGTAGGCAAAAGATCTGCGACGACTCGATCGGAAATTAATTGGCGGTACACCGACAACACACTACGGCGAAAACCATTAGATCGCGAACGGAAATCACGGAATACCGAGTTCTAATAGATAATTAAACGTTCTGTAACTCAGCTGACTACCTACGCGTTAACCGACAAGTACAGGAGAAGCAATGACGACGCGAGATAACAGGGCCGAGAACAGAGCATAGAGAAGAGATGAGCATGAAGCATCATGAAGGATTAGTTTTCCACCACTAACTTTCTACTGAATTTTGACTGAATTTCCTACCACTGGTTTTTGACGCTGAATCCATTGTGATGAGTCCTGGACCGAGTGGGGCCCTCTGGAAGTGGGTATGGGTACCTACATACATACCTCAAAAGTGGGTTGAATGAGTATACTCTTACACATTTTCTCATGCTCCAGGTCCATAGGTACCCGTGAATCCCGAAAACCCATTCAAGATATGTGGGAAGGTACCCATCTTGACCCATACCCACCTCCAGAGGGCACCAATCAGGCTGGTATCCATCACAATGGATTCAGCGTTAGAAATTTAGAGGTAAACGGTACTGCGAAGACTAATATATAATCCCTTCTTAATGTATCGGGAACGCCGCCGCATATCTTCTCTATGCTCCATTCTCGGCCAGGTAATTCTGGCATCGTCGTCGCTTCTTCAGTTCTTATCGGTTAACCGTTTACACGCTTACGTTTGTGTAGTCAGCTGAGTTACAGAACGTTTAATTATCTATTAGAACTCGGTATTCCGTGATTTACGTTCGCGATCTAATGGTTTTCGCCGTAGTATGTCGTCGCGGTACCGCCAATTAATTTCCGATTGACTCGACGCAGATCTTTTGCCTACCCTGACAGCTATTGAAGGTAATCTCTTTTCATTTCGTCGTTTTGTGATGATACTTACATGCGCCTTCGTACGGTCTATAGGACAAGGTACATACTATGACGCGTCCCCTGCTTTTTAGGGACATTATCCCCCACCCGCGACATCCTTCAATTCCAGCGGTAATTTTTCCAAAATTCCAAAAACATCCTGAATCGATTGGAATGGGTCTGGCACTCGCCGCACCCACTGTTCCCCCCTTTCCACCATGTTGAAGAAATGTGTCTCCATGCGCCTGGTCCGAGGAATAACCAACCAGCGTGTAGGAATTTGCAGCGTTTTTTGAATATGTGTTTTTGAGATTTCTGGAACCTAGGCGTATGGGGTATCATTTTCCGCTAAATCATGGACGCTGAATCGGAGCTCCGACATGAAACAGTGAACGGGTTGTGCCATTGCCTCAACTTCTTTGGGTATAGTTAACCTGACTGTACAAATGTTCCATGAAATGGCCAGTATTTAGCCCTTGTCATGAACATCTCCTTTTGCTACTGTTATTAGTTCATTCAACTCGAGTATATTCTTCTACTTCAACCAACAAGATTGTGTAAAGGCCAAGAGCTCGGCCAGTCTTTCTCCTTTGTCCCCAAGGACGGCAGTGTATCCGATACGGTCAGTTCTCGTTTCTGCGCTACTCTATCACTACTCATGACCCAAAGCCCAGAACGCTCGGAGTAGGCCCATAAAAACGGATTAAATCGATTTATCGCTCGATAAACTGTACACTCGACAATCCCTTCCCATCAGAAAGGGAAAGGTCACATTTTTCCCTCTCTAAGACGACCATTCCAAATGGAATCACGTCGTAAAAATCACCGCGAGAAGGAATTGTCCGGCGAGTAAAACCTCTTCTCAAAACTCGTCCAGCCGTGAAAGAGAGAAAAAAAAGGCAAAAAAATAACAGTAAAAAGATAATTTTACGTGCTATTCGACGAATTTGTGTATCGCGTAGGACGGAAAATGAAGAAGGAGGTCGTGTTATGATGAGTGAAACGTCCAAGCGGGCTCAAGAGGCTATAGAGAACCCCAATGCAGAGAGAGTTAAATATTTCAACGGAGGGTTGGTCATCGATCTACGTGGGCGGTATACAAGCTTTAACCACGTTTTCATTTTCCTTTCCGTTCATCAACCCGAGAGAAAGGCACCTTTAGCCACTCTTTTCTCGACTTTGGTGCGTACAAATTCTGACATTATCTTTTTTTGGAGAATGTAACAAAATTATTGGCAAATTTGGATGGCGATACAATGAGAAGTAACCAGTCACAAAGTGAATATTCAAGGAAAATGGGGAAAACGGTGAGTATAGAGTGTCCTGAACTCATTCACTAAGTGTTGTGTTATGTGTATCTGACCATCCAAACGACCATTGTAGCTTCAAGGGCTTCATAATACGCATTAACCGGCAAGTGCCAGAGAAAGAATATCCGAATACGGAATGCCGAATTTTAATAGAGAAGAAACATTCGGTAACTCAGCTAAGAACGCGTTAACTGATAAGTAATGGGGAAGTAAAGACGACGTAAGATAACCTGGCCGTGAACGGAGCATTGAGAAGAGATGCTCCGTGAGAAGAGAGTTCACGAAACATAAAGAAGGGATTGGTTTCCCACCAATGTATCGATATTCACTGAATTTTTGACGCTGAATTCATTGTGACGACACAGGACAACCAGGCCGAAAACGGAGCATATAGACGAGATGCGGCGTTCACGAAACATAAAGAAGGGATTGGTTTTCCACCAATGTATCGATATCACTGAATTTTTGACGCTGAATCGATTGTGAGGGGACCCGAACCGATTGGTGCTCAGTGGGGGTGGGTATGGGTCGAAATGGGTACCATACTATGTATAATTATCTATCTGAACTATTAAATGTTGGACACTGAATTGATTATAATGAGTCTGAGATAATCCACAATCACCGTTTTCCATATACTCCTGGTCCAAGGATTAACAATCCTTCTGAAAAAATTGACAGCGTTTTCGTTGGTTATTCCTTGAATAATAATCAACCTTAGTGTTGCAAAATGTCATCCCTCCAATTCGGCCCAAAAATGGTTTTTCAAAAAATGGATATTCGAGATTTTTGGCAATTTAGGCGTGTGGGGTATCATTTTCCACTAAATTTTGGACGCTGAATCCAATGAGGTGGGTCCAGAAACGGTTGGCACCCACCGGAAGAAGTTATGGGTCAAAATGGGTATGTATCTACCCATTTTGGATATGTGTTTTCAAGATTTCTGGTACCTTGGCGTGTGGGGTATCATCTTCCACTAAATTTTGGACCCTGAATCGATCGGAATGGGTTCGGGACCCGCCACACCCACTGTTTCCCCCATTTTCCCCATGTTGAAGAAATGAATCCATGCGCCTGGTTTGAAGAATAACCATCCCGTGTGTACGATTTTGCAGCGTTTTTGCCTTATTTCCTTTACCCATCCTTCAAACTATCGCATGGTGGGGTAATTCCTGATCTTCCAAAAGGGTCATTATTTCTGAATCCGTTCACGTTCCACGGAAGTATGTTCAGTTGTTCTCGAGTTGAAGAATCTTACTCGTTGGTGGTCGGAAAACGTTTCAACTGTCTTCGGTAAGTTGATTGATGACGTGGGGGTTGCGTCTTTTCCAGTCTTTTTGACGACCGGTGCCGACCTCGTTCCGTTTTTTCGTTAGAGGCTATTTCCGCTGGAAAACATTGTTCTAGTTTCAAGGAATATCGGCCCCACATATCGAATTTTTAACGATTCGATGCTAGAGGTCTGAAGACGAGGAGAATTTCAATCTAAAACCCTCACCGAATTCTGTAGCTATTCACTAATTCATTCTTCTTTCGGTAAGTACGTTCCTCATTTGAGAATTTTGACGCCAATGTTGCACCATTTTCACCAATCAATTGCAATAGTTGATCGCTGGAACAGCGCGATTATATCAGAAGTCGAATGTTATCTTTTCTAAACTTGCTTCGCTCAGCAGGCCGCTGAAGAACCAGCACCAATAAACCTGGAATGGTAAATGCGACTCGGAGGTTGGTGATTATGGTGTATCAAGTACTGAATTGTTGCAATATGATTTACAATTTAAATGAATATTGGTATGTATTCTTGACCTTATACTTTCGTTTGCTCGTTTTATATAATCAACTTTTATACAGTTGTAATTATTGCCCATCAAGTTTAATGGGGGCCTGAACGAGCCCTTGAATCAATCCTCAAAGGTGAGGGGGTTATGAAACCTTGTACGCGCTACGTGTTCATTATTTACAACCCTTGGCCACCTTTAACAAGGCATTCGTCCCCATTCCTGTCAATGTGGAATCGACCTTTGCACGAGTTGGACAGAGAAACCAGTGATGAACCACGTGCCAACTTCACGTCTCCGTTATATGTGCCCCCCCCCCTTTACCAGAGCCGTTGCCACTCCACGGTTGCAAAAAAAGTTTTCCACAGAGCTTCGTATTTCACCCTTCTGATTTCAACGACGTTCCACTTTCTCAAATGTCTGCATTTTTCGTTTCACTCGATGGTTTTGGTCGAGCTTTCTAAAAACCATTCGAGAATCACCTCCATATACGCGAGCCATACTACAAATGTGAGAATTTAATCATTTCTTCCTCAGGATCATCATACGATACTAAATACATTGCTACAATACGAAAAGAGGGAAATGAAAGAAATCTTCAAAATCGGTTGGTTCTAGGGGTAGGTCACATAACCTGAAACCGTTACAAAATAACGTTATTTCAAATTACTTAGCGCAACCGTTACTATATCTTATAAGTGAGATCTTAACAGTTATGGCGTTATTTTCATATTTCATAATGGTGCAAGCCTCTCTCGAATTAAAATGTGTTTGAATTTACTATAACTTAATTCGGGTTTCTTCGGAGAATTTGGAAGGGACCTAGCGAGGGGTTACACAATGTAAGTCCAGGACTTACGACTGAGCAACTAGGGATACCAAGGATGAGCATAAAATACATTAAAATGAATTATAATTGAAAACAAGGACACGTTGCAAAGGAGAATATGCCTCAACCTGGGCTAGAATTGATACAAGACAAGGTAATTCGACAAAGTAAATTAGACAACATGTGGAGCATAAAATACAGTTAATACAAGATACATGAAATTATGATATACATGAAATACAATTTAATGAGCAAGTGCAATGATACCGGCTTGCGAAAACGGCGTCGACGTCAAAGAAAAAACAGGAGGGGGCACGCTGTCCCGCAGGTACACAGTGAGGCTTATTAACTTGTGTCCTTTATCATCTCATGGCATGGGGAACACAATATTACAGCTTCGGTCGACTTCAGCACAGTAGCAGAGTTCACTTCAGAGCGAGCACAGGACAAAGCCAGGATGGACTGAGTGAGATGCACTTGCACGACAGGGTTACAAAAATATATGACTCCAACATGTTGGGCGCCTCAGCGCCAAGGGGCACCTCGACATCAACTGCCCGGTTGGGGGCCTTGGCAATGAGTGAGTTGGAGCTCTCTCCAAATGCAAAGTCCAGGCAGGAGCTGCTCGCGCATCCTGGCGCATGCTCCCTCCCTTCTGGCCTTCTGGAGGCAGCAAGCCTGGGGGCTTACATCGGGTGTCTGAAAGGGAAGGAAGATCTACTATCTAGTAGTTATTACGTCCTGATGATGATGCTAATAGCAAACGCTAATGTTAATAAACGCCTGAGAGAAACCGGAATAAAATAATGGTTGGTAGCAGGAGCAAGGCGCCGATGAAACATCTCCAAAAAACTCGATTTGAGACCACTCAAGCCAAAGCTGAAGCTATAATCCAAACTAGAAAGTGGACAAACCCAAAATTTATAACTGATTTTGAAGGAGTTGGAAACGAGTGGTGTTGGAGTGGGTATACAGAACATTATTAATGCTGGGGTTTCTGTGGAGGAACATAACTAGCTGCTTGACTAAGAGTTGCTGGACAGTATACACCTTTGCTACGTGGTCGACCTGTTCACGTTCCAAGTTTAGAAAGGATAGCAATCAAGATTGCCTTTTGCAGCACTACTAGTTTACGTAAATGGCTTGCATATGCTCCCCCCCCCCCCCCTCCAAACAATGATGCCATATTGCAGAAGTGACTGCAAGAGGGATGTATACATCCGCTTCATTCTATCTAACGACAATACTGATTTCACATGATATAACAGATATGTCAATCTACGCAGTGTAGAATACAAGTAAGAGTTATGCGTTTCCCAAGTAAGAAAACGATCAAACACAAGACCAGGTCCTCAGAACCATTTCAATTTGGTCGCACGGAACACTCACGTCTTGCCTGCAAGAATGGATCTTCAGGTCGAAGCTGGGACCTCTCCATTCTAAAGAGCATACACCTTGTTTTAGTTTAATGAGAGGAAGTTGTCGAGCAACCAGCCATTGATCAGATTAGGAAGACCCTGCATGCGATCAAACACTATATACCAACTGGTATTAGAGACTAATACAGCAGTGTCATCTGCGAAAAGAAACATGTCACCTCCTGAAGAGACCATTGCCAAGCGGTTAATATGTATCAGGAAGAGAGCAGGGTCCAGGTTGCTTCCCTGTATGACACCAAAAATGGTGGGTTTACCTCACTGCCAGCCCCATCAACTGCCACATATTAGGCTCTGTTGGCCAAATAGCTGCAAAACCATGCTAAGCTCTTATCCCAGATCCAGGTCTCGGTCAGGCGATCGAGCAGCACCGTTTTATTAATGGAATCAAATCCAAAAAGACAAGCAGCGATTTCAGTCTATCATCTTTGGCGTCATACAGTTTCTGAGTGAGCTAAAACGTCCACCCGGGAAGTTCTAAATCCATGCTGGGCGGAGTCAAGGAGGCTGTTTGTTTCTAGGCATTCAACCAGATTGGCCTTTACCCACTTCTCGAATATCTTACCTACAACCCTCACCATCAAAATGGATTCGATTCTTGAGCCGCCCCTATGCAGTGGGACCACCTTGGCCAGCTTGATCGCGGTGGTAAAGTGACTCTTGACGAAACAGTTATATGTCCGTCATGCCTCAGTTTCAGCCTTAAAACCACAACCATCCTCTCAACAGGTTGTCCTTGTTATTGATATTGCATAAAGCTCATCAGTTACCTAAACCCAAAGTATTTTTAGATCTTAATAACATCAAACATCACAAAAAAGTTGATGAGAGGCGCAAAACTAAGCATAATGCAACTTAATGCTCTCCTTTTTCGTTCAACGCTACTTTTTATATAGCGTTATTTTGTAACAGTTATCTCATTACGGTTACGGACTAAATAATAACGTTACGTTTCGTTAGTAAAAGTAGTCTCAACGCTCATCCTTAGTTCAGACGTTCCTTCACCAAAAATGTCCACCTCAAATAGACAATTTTCATCAAATTTGCTGTAAAGCTGACAAACCATCACTTTAATTTTAATTTAATTTCACGTAATTTACATAAAAGTCAATTTCATCAGAATGAAGGATGTATGGTCGAAGTAAATGCAAATGTAGCTATCGTCTAAAGAACGTTTGTCAAATTTGATACGTGAATAAAGTCAAATGAAACGCTGCAAATTCATCCAAAATTTATTTATTATTCTAGGTGGATCATGTTTGCGGTAATAGTTGGTAGAATCGTTTCAGAGTCCAAAGTTTGATGGAAAATGATGCCTATCACACTTGTGTCTCTAGAAATTTTGAAAAATCTCTTTTGATAATGCAGATTTTCAAACCCTGACACCGCTTTTGACGATTTAGCTGTGTTCTGAGATCAATAAACGGAGCCTGGATGTAATTTTTTGCCGATATTGCAGATTTTTTTAACAAATTCAAATGACAAAAAAAAAGGCGGAAGGACGTAGTTTTTAAATATGAACTGAACTTGAGGCACAAAATGATCAAATTTTGGGTAAATTGGAGTAATAGGGGTTAGTTTTTGGTGGATTCTTTCTAGCTAGGGTTTTAGAACGCTGCCTGCTGCCAGGTGCCAACCCCTCCTCCACTTGTGTGTAGGAAAATTGGGTATTAATACCAGTTTATCCTTCTGTCATTTCGAGCAATTAGCGACTAGCTCATCAAGTCGCCGGAGGCATGAGTCGCCATAAATTTTGAACGGCCTGGCTGCAGATATTAGCGTACCGGATGTCAAATGAACGTAATTTATAGCGTCAAACTCGATCCAAGTTGGTTTTGGAGGGGGAGGTAAGTTTGATGAAGCGTAATTTATGCCGAGGAAGTTTGAGAATGATATCCTCCCAACCGGAGACGCCACCTCACAATTCCGCCTCGGATGGCGATGATGTTTGTTAGGAGAGGTCCTCGGTTCCATAAATCAGACAAAGATTGATATTGGAAAGTTTTACGTCAGTCAACGATTGACCGTCTCACGTGGCTTCTTCACGAAACCGAGATGGCGAGAAAAGAAATGAAAAGAGAAAATAAGGTGAAATGCCATCTAGAAACAGTTGTTCTTCGGCAATATTTCAAATTGAGGGTAAAGGCAGTTTAGAGTTCAGTACTTTGCAGTAAGGCACTATTTCATTTTTTACGACCTACGCGTTATGAAGAACGAAGGATTTCATTCACTATCTTTTGAAATTCAAGTACTTCTGACCATGAACGGATTCTAAACGATGCCAATGTTCACAGCTGTGCTCCAGAGATCATTCAATTGATTATGTTTGAATCAATTATGTTTGAATAAGGTTATACTGACAATAATTATCAGAAATGGAAGATTCAGCCTGTAAAATAATTTTATCCTTTGTATCCCCCAATCGAAAATTGTTGGTTGCAACTGCTCACCAGCAGACTTTATTATGCAAGTACCTAACTGAAACTTGCATAATCTGGTCCGTTGGCCGTACAGTAACAATTTAATAATGTAGTGTGTAAATATGTATAGCTTGTTGGTAATGTAAAGGATACGTAGGAGTCGCTACCTGGCGGAGAAGAGGCACATTAAAGCCAAGTGTTTGGAAAAAAAGAGGAAATTGTTGTTGCGTTGGCAACACTGGTTCACCATCTGTTTACCATATCATAATGTGCTTTGATTAACGCTGTTGTTTTCATGACGTGAAGAAATTTTCTATAAGTTTTGTCGTTTAATTTTGAGGGTATGAAACCACCGGATTTTCTAAATAGTTATGATAATTTTTTAAATCTATTAATAATAATACATAGCGCAATTTTGTTCAATGGCGATCAATTTCCTACTCCTATTCATTCTTGCTCAAACCTTTTTGTCCATTCTTCACCTTCACCATGGAATCCAAGGTAAATTTAGGTTATAAAGCTTATAAATTGGAGCATTATTTATGTTTGCTTTCGTTTTGAAATAGGAATTATACCATAGAGCCATATTATATACCATAGAGAATTAATCTACTTATTTACTATCAGAGCGGTGCATACCAATTTTTGCGATTCAGCGCTGAGGTTTGTAGGGGAGAAAAATCGTACAAAGGGGAGAATTTCCCTGCTTTTTGTTTCGCTTCTTCTCCGCCAGGCAGCGACTCCTATGTATTCAGTTTATGTTGCAGTTTTTAGGTTAATCAATGTTCTTTTTTCTACTACTATGTACTATTCTAAATATATTCCAATAATGTTCTTCATTCCTGCGCTTTTCCGCAATCCCCTCATAAATGAACAAATTAAATGTGGCCAGCAATCCATAGGGTACCAGGTTCCCCTTTTGAATGGAGGCGGGAAATTGAGGTGATTGGATTTAGCGCTCTCTGTGATGAAGTTGAGGGGCCATGATCCACAGTGATAGTTCTCAATTCATGTAGACATGCAATTGGCTCCACATGCCCAAAAGTGTGTGGCTGAACCTTCCTTCTATGACAGACATCAGCTTAATCAAATTGGTTAGAAATCAGCCTGTTGATAAAGGGTCTTCAAGGTTACTACAGCAGTGTTACCAACCCGAGCTTGTGAAACATATGGAGGTAAATTCTCTAAAATGTAGGTGTTCGACAGAAAACCCATAGATTTAGAGACAAAACTCTTTCTAGTTCAGTCTGTTATAAACAGAATCTGTTGTACGGTGAATATTAATAGTTGTAATCTGATGATAACAGATGATGCTCCTACCTAGAGAAACAAGTAATGCGGTGGTAGTCCTTCATCTTCTTCATTAATGTGTGGCTGCAAGAAGGCTGTTGTTTTTTCTCTTCCACATTGTTATCAACCAATAAGTGACAGTACTTTTGCGGAAGAGTGCAAAAATCTTGTAGAATTTTGATTTTTTAACCCGGAAATTACGTTGATGGGACTTACATTTCACAATGTACATGTACTTCCGTAGACCAGTAGGGTGCCCCTAATATACGTACATCTACTTACAAATACGTAGGGTTGTTAGGGGACGTAGGTGAACCGTTCTAGACGTACATTGAATGGTGAATCGATTGAGATTAGCGGACAGAAGGGGACAATCAATGTTAATATCTATTTGGTCACAATTGAATATGAATGGTGATTCATCGCTTATGAACACATTAATGATTACCATGATCGTTTCCGAGAAGAAAAAAACAACCTTAAACACTAGGAAACCCAGAAAATAATAGTTGGAAAGTTTTCTTTTTCCCCATTTCCAAAAAAGGAAGAGTTCACCTTTCGTGAGCCGGTCAAACGTTCTGAAAGCCTCTCAACCCCTTGAGACTCATCAATGTTGCAACAAGAGCTCCCTCCTAAACAATTTTTCCAATCTATTCCTGTCAAACGCCGTTAGGTCTATCTATACTGGAATTGGAAATACCGCGACCCATTCACCTTCCGTTCACCGCTCAGAATGTACGAGAACGTATTGCTAGGAGCCCTTTTCTTTTGGTATATTCACCACATGGGGTTTAGTAGGTTTTAGACGACAAGAGCTTTTGGTTGGTTATTCCTTGAATAATCTAAATCTATAAATCTTTTCATGCAAAAAGCCAATTTCTCCACGGGTATCATTTTCCACTAAATTTCGGACGCTGAATCCAATTAAATGGGTCCTGGGATGGTTGGCGCCCACCGGAAGAAGTTATAATTCAAAATGGGTATCTATCTACTCATTTCGAATGTGGGTTTTTGCAATTTCGGGTACCTAGAAGTGTGGGGTATCATTTTCCACTAAATTTTGGATCCTAATTCAATGTGACGGGTCTTGGACCGATTGGCACCCACCTGAAGAGGTTATTGGTCAAAATGAGTTACCTACCCACTTATATTGAGTGTGGGTTTTCCAGATTTTCGGGTACCTAGGCGTGTGGGATATCAGTTTCCACTGAATTTTGGATCCTGAATTCAATAAAACGGGTCCCGTGACGCCCACCGGAAGAAATTATAATTCAAAATGGGTATCTATCTACTCATTTCGAATGTGGGTTTTTGAAATTTCGGGTACCTAGAAGTGTGGGGTATCATTTTCCACTAAATTTTGGATCCTAATTCAATGTGACGGGTCTTGGACCGATTGGCACCCACCTGAAGAGGTTATTGGTCAAAATGAGTACCCTACCCACTTATATTGAGTGTGGGTTTTTCCAGATTTTCGGGTACCTAGGCGTGTGGGATATCAGTTTCCACTGAATTTTGGATCCTGAATTCAATGAAACGGGTCCCGTGACGCCCACCGGAAGAATTATAATTCAAAATGGGTATCCATCTACCTATTTTGAATGTGTTTTCGAAATTTCTGGTACCTATGCGTCTGGTGTATCATTTCCCACTTAACTTTGGACGCGTGAACCTATTGAAATGAGTCTCCATTTGCCTGGTCCGAGGAATAACCGACCCCTGTAAAAGAATTTGCAGCGTTTTTTATCTTCTTTTCAAGTACGTTGCGCTAAATACACGGGCCAAGATCCACAAAAGTGCTAAATTTTGTAGCGTCGTTCGACAGATTTCGCCAAATGTATCAATAATTTTCCGTGTAAGTGCCTACGTGAAGCATGATGGACGTGTTGCAATTATTTGGTACAAATGTAAGAAGAGTTTACGAGAAAACTCTTTTCATTTGGAGACGAGTATACTTGTTATCAACACCCGGTAGTTTTTTTCTTGTAATTTTCAGTGCTGTATTGGCTCTAGTAACGACCCCTGAAACGTTATACTTAACGAGGGATGAATACCTGCTCAATAATTGACCGCCAAGAAGTACAAAATACGGGCGGAAGAAGTTCTTAGACGTGAGGCACCTATGCGTGCAAAGGAAATCTCTATAAGAGACGCGTGCTGCCTTACAAAAACGTATGCGTGTCGCGAATGGTTGCAGGATGGGGGGGGGGGGGGGGTCGCAAAATGCCGTTTGTGGAAGTGGATAAAAACCTCCCTTGTGCGTGCAGTAGAAAGATCGATGTATCGACTGAAGTACGTGACCGGTCCCGTTGGTCATCGTCCGCGTAACATCAAGTCAAATTTATTGTCCGGGTTCTTCGGTCAAAACTGGCGGATGAAACAACGAAGGGGGGTTAAAAAAGGCGGTCATGCCCATTTCCTCGACACTCGAACGCCCCCTCCTCCTAGAGGATAAATAACCCGACTTTCGTCGTTGAACCGCCGACCAACATAAAATTGATTTGTTCTGCACTGTTTCCAAGACTTGAAAAAGAAAAAGATAAAATACAATAATATATTGTAAGCCAGCCTGCGCTTATAAATGGCTCCAAAGTCCATATTTTATCTATTTGTATCGGAGAAAGGGAGTTTTTTGAAAGACGACTTTTTACACGTAGATACCCGCATTGGGTTACTCACTGAAGGTTTTCGTGTGATCCACACCACTAGAATGTGCATTTTTGGGTTGACATTTGTCGGGAAATGTCCAAAATTCACGCACAATTTGGAGCGAAACGCGGAGTCGTGTGTTTTTAGTGTAATATTCTAGTGTATTGTACGGGAAGAACAAATGTTATTGTTTAGAATATTACGACAAAAATAGGTTTGGTAGTGTGGAAATATTTCTTCTTACCTTTCTTTTTCTCATGCTACGAGGAAAAGTCCGCTGGAAAAATCAAGTGCCCATGCCCGAATAAAGTTTAGGATGGAAAATATTTTTCCCGACCCACCTCACTTGTGAATGTCAATTTAGGAAGGGAGGGGGATGAAAAGCTTTAGGGGTGAACCAATAAAGTTCGAATTTCGCTCATATATCGAACACTCTCGGAGGTGCTCCGCGGCTACACTGAGGCGGCGAAGGAGGCGAAGGAGAACCGCCTGCGCACACCCCGCCCTTTGCCCCCTCGCCCCCGACCACCCTTAGGCCGCCCCTCGAGTGAAAACCACCGACCCTCCCCAGTGTTACCCCCTTGACCCCCATCTGCGCTCTTTCAAGGGAAAGTTGCAATTATAATATCGGATTACCCTCGGGTACTGCCACTACCGGGACCGATTCGGCGGATCGTGATTAAAATCCTTTGTCGTCGTCTGAAGAGAAAATTCCACGAAAAAATCGGTTAAAAGGGGGTAGGGGGTGGACCGTAATACGAGTAGTGAGTTACAACTGTCAAGATGATACAAGATGTCATCTTTAAATAATCACAATCGCACCATTTTCAGCTACATTTGAACGCTGAATCAATTTTGTCTCGAAATGGGTACCAAAATTGCAATTTGAAATTTACGGGAAAACGCTGCAAATTCATTCAGGGTGGGTTATTTCTCGGACTAGGAGCATTGAGACTATATTCCTATCGATACAGCGTCCAAAAATTACTAAAAAACAATACCCCACACGCTCAAGTACCAGAAATATCGAAAACCCCATTCGAAATAGGTAGATAGATACCCATTTTAACCCATAACTTCTTCTGATGAGCGCTAATCGTTCCGGGATCCATCTCAATCGATTCAGCGTCCAAAATTTAGTGGAAAACGATACCCCACGCGCCTTCAAAATACTCAAAATAGGGGGTGAGGGGGTGGACCGTAATACGAGTAGTGAGTTACAACTGTCAAGATGATACAAGATGTCATCTTTAAATAATCACAATCGCACCATTTTCAGCTACATTTGAACGCTGAATCAATTTTGTCTCGAAATGGGTACCAAAATTGCAATTTGAAATTTACGGGAAAACGCTGCAAATTCATTCAGGGTGGGTTATTTCTCGGACTAGGAGCATTGAGACTATATTCCTATCGATTCAGCGTCCAAAAATTACTAAAAAACGATACCCCACACGCTC
>CM033998.1:13000473-13026065 GCA_019603395.1 Cyrtorhinus lividipennis | reverse complement strand
TCTCTTCACACACCCCAGCCTTCATTTAACCCTCCTCACTACTTTTCATGACAGCACCGGCTGGTCGAGCTTCCATCAACCAAACTACGATGAAGTTTCATCTCAAGTACAACACGTCAAAGGTATACGAGGAGCCCGACCGAGCTTCCATTACAACAAAAGATGTTGCTTCCACAGCGAAATATGAAGCCTTGAAGATATCAAAGGAGTTTTTCCCTGCCTTGAGATGTGCGAATGCCTCCGGTAAGCCTATATGCAATTACATCGAAAGAGGATAACGGCAAGGCTGGGGTGGTGAGGATGGCTCGGTCAATTACGCACTAATTTGATTTAAAGCTAAGTCTAGTTAGTAAACTATTATCAAGAGGATTTCCCATTACCGCGGCCTCTTCCCTTGTCCTCGTATAATATAAATGTAGCGTTCCCACGAGGTAACTATAGCGCCTATCTGAATATAGGTCAAAAGATAACGCCGTCGTTATAGCAGAGGTCCTTCGATATTAATGCGCCAACTTCTTCGCTAACAACCTCAAGCTGACGTGGCAGATCCTCACATACGAGAACAAGCGGAACGTCAACTCCCCTTATCCCCGGAAGGAAATACCCCATTTGCTAATATTGCCTCATCACGCCCTGGTACGGAAATCATTGTGCAGGCTCCTTAGTGTTGGTCAACGAATACAAGTAGAGCAATTATTATGTTTTCAAAAATAATACTGGCAACAATTGAAAAAAAAAAACACTGGGTGTGGCGGGTCCCAGACCCATTCCAATCGATTCAGGGTCCAAAATTTAGTGGAATATGATACCCCACACGCCTAGGCACCAGAAATCCTGACACACACAAAATGGGTTGGATTACATACCCATTTTGACCCATAACTTCTTTCTGGTGGGTGCCAATCCGTTTTGGGACACACATCATTGAATTCAGCGTCCAACTTTAGTGGAAAACTATACCCCACACGCCTAGGTAGCAGAAATCCCGAAAACACATATCCAAAATTGGGTAATAAATACCCAATTTGAACCCATAACTTCTTCCAGTGGGTGCCAATCGTTCTGGGACCCATTTAATTGGATTCAGCGTCCCAAATTTAGTGGAAAACTATACCCCACGGCCTAGGTAGCAGAAATCCCGAAAACAACATATTCAAAATTGGGTAATATATACCAATTTGACCCATACTTCTTCCAGTGGGTGCCAATCGTTCTGGGACCATTTAATTGGATTCAGCGTCCAAAAATTTAGTGGAAAATGACACCCTACTCGCCTAGATCGCCCAAAATCTCGAAAAATCCATTTTTCAAAAAACACATTTTGACCCTTACCCCCCCCCAAATTTGGTCCGATCGGGCTGAAAAGTTTCGAGGACCCGTCTCGGCTGGGAACAGACACCTGACCCAAATTTCAGATTTTAGAAAATTTTCTACTACCGAAAAGGGCGCGGACGATGGACGGCGTACGGCGTACTACGGCGGTACGGCGGACGGACATCGCCTTTTTGATCAGGACATCATGAAACGTCCAGAAAAAAATTTTGAGCCGAATCGGAGAGGTTGACCATTATCATGAAAACAGTATTTTTCCCATCGATATTTCTAAGTCGATTGAGAGAAAAATCTCAGCCCTAGCATGGGTAGGTCAATTCTCATAATCAGAAAAAAGTTGACACGTACACTGACCTCAAATTTTAGAATTCTTTTAAAAGAAAATCAAAAATTTTTAATCAGTATGAATTCCAGCAATATATTCCTTTTCATGTTCCGAGGTCAGCCTCTATAAAACTTTCTCTCTTAAAAAACAGGGGGAGATATTTTAAGAACAATCCTAGTCCATCAAGACAGAGTGGTGATTGAGATACGCAAATAAAACAAATAGATCCTGATTCCCGAAGAGAATAGTTTAGGTAGAGCTTATTTGGGAATCAAACACGAATGAGAGAGATTTGGTGCTGGTAGGGTATTCATAACACGCCCCCACGTTCACCCAAAACACACAAGTGGCTTCGGCTCAACATAAATATTAGCGAAGTCAGACCACACGAGCCTATCCGATAGAATGGGAAGGCTTGAATTATCTTGTGCTTATCTTCTGCTGAGAAAGACCTGAAAGTATTTCATTCTGTTCCCCTCTAACTTTCTGTGTTTGCGAGTCTATTCGTGACGTTGAAGTGGCAAAGTTTCGAGTAAACAAAACCATGTGAAGGGGCTCCGTCGTTTCGATTCGAACCCTTCCCAACCATCCCGTGACAACCATAGCACAGTTTTGGTTCTCCAAAAGCTTTAGAACCCACCCGACGCGAGGCCCTTTCCGAAACAGTTTCCAACCGCAACTAATTAGCCTTCTACCACATCAAGAGCTTCCAAAACGAAAAGCGAGGCGCCAGCAAGGAAGGAACGGATAAACTCTCAAACAAGTGTTAATGTCGAGTTAGTTGAGATAATTATTCCTCAGATCCAAACTTTTGCTTGGAAGCAGACGATGAGCGTCGGACCCGTTAACGCCTACGATTAATTTGAGGAAGAAGTGACGTGGACCTCGTCAGAATAGAGGTTGGACCTTCAAAATAAATATTGACCACCTTTTTAGATTATTTACAATAGGTGGATTTTTATCTAGAGTTCATATTGCATCAGAGAGAAAATATTACTTTTTAGCCAGTTAACATTTCGCCTACTTTCAATGATTGTTGTAGTGTAGAACATAATGCCCCATTTAGGCAAGAAAAATACAATTTCAGACCTTGCAAGCAGCCTTGTCAGCAACACCGTACAGTACGGCTTTTTTCTCTTTCCTTTTGTGCAAGAAAAAGTTATTTTACAGTTCAAAAAAATATAGCAACTCCTAGCAATTATTTTACATAATTATTATACACCACTTTGGAACGGAATAACCAGTTCTTCACTCTTTGTCTTGGCCAGTGTTCATTCTGCGCGGAATTCGTTCGAAGCTTGTGAAAGGCCAACACCGAAGTGGGAGAAGTTAATGGAAATCTCTGCTGCTGAACCTGTGCTTGCTTCAGCATCGGGGAGAAGGGTGAGAATAATGCATAAAAGAGTTAGTCTTGTCCATAACACTCACCTCTAAACGTCTCCTAGACAATGACTGGCTGCTTGTGAACTTCGACTGGGTGTGTAACTCAATTTTGGAATAGCATGAGGGCACATAGAAGCAAAATTCCGGAGAAGTGATCCGGAAAGAAACAAATATATACCCACGTTCCTGTCTTCCACAGTGAAATTACGGTAAACGAGAAACTAAAACCCACCGGCAATGTGCTAAGGGCTTCAAAACTGCAAAAGATAGTTGACTGCTTCCCGTCAATATGGGGCAGTTATGGTTGGTGACGATGAACTGTGAGGAAAAAAGTCCGGACGGAGGGAAAATGGCAATTCTTGATTTGCCGCTGAAACCACTGATTGAGCAAACATAATGGGCCACCCAGAGCACGTCTTCTCCTGCAGCCTGAATATTTTGTAATTACAGGGTTGATTTGGTGAAAATACGATGTCGCATCAGTCTACTAAAATTAGGGTTCAAAGGGTATAATAGGTAGTAGCAGCTCAAATTCTATGGAATTAGATAATGGGCATTCCTTGGGGTGGTAACCAAACGTATCATTCTCTTATCAAATTTTCTTTCTCTCATTAGAATCCCAAAAGTCTAGAGTCCGCCGAGTGGGTTGCCGAGGAAGGGAAAGAGTGCAAAACCATTCTGGTATAGCGGATCTCAGATTTGCGCCAAGGAGCAGGGGCGTTGATTGCCCTCACTTTCTCATTTGCAATAACTAAGATTGCGTTTGCCTCTGAGGAGAAGAAGAAATGGCACGAGAGAAGCTGAGGGTCACGGAGGAAAGCGGGGAATGATGTTGGCGTGAACGAACTCCAGGCTGCAATAGGTGGTGAGGGGTGGTGGAAGGGGGGGGGGGCTATTACGCTACAACGTGGATAGAAGAGGTTCCCTCCCTCTTTTCCTTCCCATTCCGTCATCATCCACTGTTTTCGCCCGAGGAGCCCTTCAGTTTCAGCTACACTCCAATGCTACGACACGAAGCGTAAATTGACAAATAAAGTGACGACGAGCTAACCCTTCATTGTCATATCCACTCACGACGAGGGCGAGGCTATTTCGACTTCAGGAGCAATTATTTCATGAATTCCAGTGCACAACTCCAAATGAACGTGGAACTCTAATCCACACAAGTGGCAACGGATCTACAGTACGTGTCAAAAGAAATTAGTCCCCTCCGTGAAATCTAATGTTATTGTCAACTACTGGCCGCATTGAATGCTCATCTTGAGCAAGAGCCAGTTATCGGTTCATTTTATCACTGAACAACAACCCCAAGTTTTCATTCCTGAAGACAACTTCTCCAATATACTCAAAAACATAAAATTTGATTGTTTCAAATTACGCCTGATCCAATTCTTATAAGAAGTGACCAGTGACCCTTGTTAAGCTATATTTAATTGGTCCCCGCAACTCTTCAGGCTTTTCAAAAAGGTTTCTTCAGGACTTGGATGGGTGGGATAAAGTTATTCTCTAAATTTTGAACGCTGAAACGATTCAGATGAGTGGTAACGGCAGCAGTAGGGTGTTTTGAAATTGGGTCCATCATTGCCAAAAAGGTGATTTTTATTCGTTTTTCCAAACATATTCTAATAAGGAGATCATGACGATACACCTTCTCACATGCCAGATTTATTGTTCGTGGAACTTTTCAACTGGTGGGCTCTCGAAGTTTCCAGAACCCACGAGTGTAGGTAATATTTCGTCAAGCCGACTGACTCTGCTCTCCAATATTGCTCATAACACCAATTACAAATGTCCTTAATCTTTGCATTATAATTGAATACAGAAGCGATGCTATTGAAAATGGATTATGGATTTCAAGGTAAAAAAGGGACTGTTTTTCCTGGACTCACATGAAGCGGACACGTACGCGTTGATAAAATATTGAGTCTCCTCTATAGGATATAGAACGCGGTGAATACGGTCAACATTCGAGATGGAATCCACCGTATCCCATGTGAATGACGTTGGTTTTCAGTATTGAAATTGATAGATTATTTATGTACACCGATACTTGATCCTGAGAAACGGCCATCGAGTGTAGTTAATTCATCTATAAACTCAGCCAAGGAAGTATTTTCGTATCATTCAGATGGATAATACTGCATGAAAATTCAGCGTACTTTATTGAATAACTTATTTGGAGTCGAAGCACTCACTTCTTGTTATTACCTGGTACTTTTACACATTCACGTTGTTAAAATACAAACGTAAATTTCTATCTGTATCGTTTCTATAAGGTTTTTGTTGCCACCCAGGCACTGCGCGAACGACTGTCATGACGAGATGGTTGAATAGGAAAATTGAAAATGTTCTTCAAAAAACCTTATTTCATTGAGAATCCAGACAGCTCAAGTTTACACAACTCAATGAGAAACGCGGCCCGAGTGGCCACGGTTTGTAAGGGTTTCGTGATTTCATCGAGATGACAGCTTTATATAATGCTCTGCTCACCGCGGAATCCCGAGCAAAGTGGGTGGAATATAATATACTGAGCTCAATAACACTGTCGTAGCCCTCACGTCTAGAGGCCCTATTCAAACCTCGAGTAATATTGGAGGCCAAACGTCGTCGAGTCCTCGGATACCAAGCCCTCTAGTCGGGTGAAGAGAAATTTCTCTCCTTCTCACCCCCACTGAAACCACTAATCCGCCATCATCCGAGTCGAAGAGGACTGCATCAATAAAAAGAGGATCTGATGAATTTTCTTCCTATTCAAAGATTTCAGTGAAAATATGTTTGAGATGATTTGAAACTTTTTTTTTGTGTTCAGATGAAGAAGGTAAGCGATAATAATATTAAATCTAATGTATCAATTCAGTTCATTGATTTCTTCCCCTCATGTAAGAAGTCCAAGCAGTTGCGGTAAGGCTCAACTGAGGTAGAGGAATTAATATAAGTGTCATAGCCTTAATGTACATAAGTAGCCCAATATCACACTGCATGGTGTATACATAATACCCACAGCACATCCCGTCAAACGCCACCAAAATCTTTCTTTTTTTTGTGGAAAATTTCATTGCCAGTTATTTTCATCTCTGAAAGTAATTTAATTTCCTCTCTTTCATCGATTTCTTATCCCCAATTAGAGTGAACAGAGAGTGAAAAGAGAAATTGTCGACTCATTTTACAGATCAGCGAACCGAACATGTCATACCGAACCCGAGTCCCCATTGTAAATCCCACCAAATATCTTCGCCCGGATTTTATTTTCTCCCGAACGTTTTCTTCTTTTTTTTATCGTTTCTCTCCCTCGTCCCGAGTCACTGGATTTCTACCGCCAGAGGGATTACTTCCTCTGATTTATACGACAAATTGAAAATACCAAAAACGTTCGCAGA
Source organism: Cyrtorhinus lividipennis (assembly GCA_019603395.1). NCBI lineage: Eukaryota > Metazoa > Arthropoda > Insecta > Hemiptera > Miridae > Cyrtorhinus > Cyrtorhinus lividipennis. The sequence continues at coordinate 13,019,648 of CM033998.1, read as the reverse complement.
CGAGGTAATAATCTTCATTTCAACTTCTTCATTCCCTTCGAAATTGATTCACGACCCTAAAGAAGAAAAGCCCTTACCGATATCGTACACCTGCACTTATAATGGACTTAAAATCGGCTATTTCATTCCCTTATAACGTAGAAAAAATCCGAGGGAACTGATTTGCGGCGTAATGATTTGAGGAAATGCTTTATAGGTAGCCAGGCATCGTTCAGTGCGACAAAATAATTTAAAATGAAATCTGAGGGCGTTTAAACGCGTGAACGGTAAAATACATCATAATTAAATCCAGCTCACAATAAATGAGACGACAGTCATCATTTCTAGGGAACTTGTCGATAATCAATTCCACGCCTGTGAAATTAGGAGCCTTAAAAACCAATAAGTTGCGTCATAAATTGCAAAAACACGTCGCCGAAAAAACTACGAAGTTTAACCTTGAACTCATCAGTCCAAATATTGGATTTGAAGATAAGAAAACAAATTGTAGAATTGAAGTTTGGGACCTGTATGTAGGTAGTCATTTTCAACTGTTAACCTAGTGAGAAGTTGAGACTGTTCCAATATTTTCTGGAGCATCGTTGGATGGATGAAAAATCCAAGAAGACGTGAGACACAGTTACTAAGCTCGTTTGAGATATTTGAAAGAAACAATCGATAACAATTACTTTTGATTAGTTCGAATCCAGCACTGAAGGGCTGAAAGAGATCAATTAGCACGGCACTAAAATCCACTTAGAGAATTCACCAGTCTATCGAATTCGAAGATGGACGAGAAAATAAAAAGTTGCAAGGGAAGATTTTAAAAAAGATGTTTCAAGGGGTGGTGCGGGTATAGAGTTCCATCACGACCATCTGAATGCAAATGCACTGACAGGGAAAGTTCATCTACACCATTCCATTACTTTGAAGGCAAGAGTTGCGATATAATTATTTAGAAGGCAGTCGCCATCCGCCATTGAATAATTAATTTCGCTCTCAGGAGAGTTGATGGAATTCAAGAGGATTCCGCTCAAGTATTTCTCTTCCGTCTTTCGTATTTTGATTTGTTAGAAGAAGTTTGAAGGAGAGAAACGGGAGAGGGGGCAGAAATAGGACGCCAGCTGATGGGAAACTTCCTCAGGAGGAAACTGAATTCTAAATGTAAATGACCGTTTTCACCTGTACCTCGTTAGAGGCGAAAAAACAGTATTTCAACGACATTGCAAGACTTTCGAAACGATTGATCAGTTCATTGATGAGAATTAAATTAAACGTTTCACCCCCCTAGTCCACAATTTGTTCCTTCCTTGCCCCGCTGAAGTATTTATCTTCCTTCAATTAAAGACACGCTAATGCTTGAATAAATTCAACACGGTCCGCTCAATGCAGAGATGGGTTCCCAGCGCTAATTACGGTACGATTGTGACAGAGAACTATTTCCGACGAAAAGAATTCTGAAATAAATTTGTCACTCATAGGAAACATTTCATAAGAAACCAAGTATCTTCCAAGATTCATGCCCTTCCCTCCTATACAGTATTTCATACTGTATCGGGTAGGCTTTTCTTTTATATTTGCTCCACGCCAACACAGAGTACGTTTGATTTGCAGAAAAGAGTACTCAGCCGACTGATTTTATGTCGGAGGATGAAGATAAAGTTTGTTTGGAGACGCCGCTGTGTTTTACTTAAGAACGCAATAATAATCTCTATATCATCTTCTGTTTCGTCTATTTACTCTAATAGAATTAAATTTTATCTGGAGAGGACGTATATCGGGAACAGTGGAATCTTATTCGAAGTTACCATTAACGACTTCTTGTCGACAATAGAAGTAGTTAGGGGGGACAAAAATGAATAAAAAGGGGAAAGCCGATAAATTTCTAGCCTAAACTACCGAGGACTATACTACAGATACAACTGAACCACTTTTTCACCAATGTCGAAGAAATAGAAAAGTCGAGGGAGGCAAGAGAATCCAAGAAATAACGGGGAAGAGGGACTGACAAACAAGTCTTCTTTGAAAATATATCCACCATAATTCATAGCCTCCTTGAAACATTCAGCGAGTGAACGGTTCCGGCGGTTCCAATAAAGTTTCCATTATTACAGTACCCGTCAAGAAACTTGGCCGATATTGCTGAGAGATATTTTCTTCTCGATGTCTGAACTTCGACTCTTTTAACGGAACAGCAATCAGGACAATGTTCGAGGGCTGACGAGTTGGAGAAGTAATTTAGGTAGTTCTTGAACCACCTACTACGTTTTGCGGGTCATTCTTGGAGCCGAAGGTTCATGTGTTACTTTAGGCGGTGTCTAATAAATAAAACTGATCAATGAGCTATAGCACTTCTCAATCGGTTTCGTCGTTGTAAATTTCAACTGGTAAATAATTATTTATGCCAATAGTGGTTGATCATTTTAGGTAAAACTCGCTTGTGAAAGAGAACCTATCTATAAAACGCCGTAGGCCAATTCTTTCACAGGCGAAAATCCACTTTCTAAATTGGTAGGTATGCACCCATTTCGACCCAAACCCCCTTTCCGCCAGAAAGAACATATCTACAAAAACTACAGTATGGGGAAAATCTACTTCATTGAAGAACCCATGATTGAAATACCTTTCAAAAATATTCATCAATCAGGTTACAAATTAGCAAAGCATAACTCGGAGTCAAAAGTGATGTGCGCAAAACTTCAAAATTTCCGGTTTTTAGACCATTTCAAATGCACTGTCCCGGACGGCGGACAATGGATAATGAACGCGGGCAGATATTTCAGATTTTGAATCTACAAAAGAGCAGGGCAATTATGCTTCGGAATCCATGTTAATCGGGTTGGAATTCCGAATTCAGTGGGAAATGATAACTCGCATTAATTCCCAAAATCACGAAAATCCATTTTTTCCATGCCTCCCTTTTGGGCAATAAGGTAGAAAATAAATCAGGCTTACTGATCCGCGAAAAATGTCATTGAGACACTCCAAGGAAGCTAAAATAGGTTAAATCCAGGGTACATAGGTACTTACACATGATGTTGAGGGCGATTTCCCTCGTGATGGGACTACCAACGCCGTTGTTTGCCGAGCAAATATAAATGCCCGCGTGGTGCCGAGTTGTCTCATCAATTGTCAGCGACGTGCTTTCTACAGAGGTTTTTCCCGCCATCACAAGGTTATTCTGCAACATGAAAGCAATTTGTTTCGTCAGGAAACTGTACTCAGTATGATCGTCATAATCAAAAGAAAAACTCAGTTGACTCCGTGAATGCAGGAACGAAGGGTCAAACGGATCAAATTGCCCATAGCACAGCGCTAGAAACAACGTTTATGACGAGCAGAGGGCGGAAGTTATGAGTGGAGTAAAATGAGACCCAGGCCCATTACGCATGGAAATCATGGTGGAAAGGTAGAAAACGTTGAAATACTGAATGCGTAATGAGCACCGTTGTATTTGCACTGGGATCTCCGCAGGGACCATGAAAGATTTTCATTAGGAGGGACGTGCTGTGCTGCCTGAATATTTGAGAGACTGGAGGGAAAAAGGATTCATCTGGTGTCATCATCAGTCTTTCTGACTTATCATGAGTAGAACCAGCCTTCTCAGGTGACATTGAGAAGGGATGGAATGGTATACCTAATCGTATCGTTCATTCAAACGCGTGAAATTAGTCATTAATGAGTGTAACTATAAAACGAAGATATTCCTAAGGAATGTGTTACGGAAAATACTAATACATTTGAATTACAATACGAGGCAAAACTGAGCGCATCAAATCTTCTGGCTCCATGCGTAGACAATATTGAAAATCGGTACTAAATGTGTTCCTCAGCGATACTGATTATCAACCGCGGAAATTTGTCGTAATGGTTTAAATGGCAATGATAGACACTACGAAACATGGAATTCCACGAATTCCCGTGGATGCTCAATTAACCAGCAACAGGATTGTGAAACCCACCCTACCAATATCGCGAGTTAGTAGGTACGATTGATGAATTCGACGGCACCCAGTTTTGTGGTTTGTCATAATGTGGAATTTGAAATGAAGCTCGTGTAAAAATGACGACATCAGGGAATGTTCGCCTGGCGTCAGGGCAGAGAGGAGAGGCAGAAAGGATGGACCGTCACAAGGGCATGGAATGGATTGTGTTGGTTCTCATCAAGATTTATGAGAATATTCTTTAAGACCCCGTTTACGTACTCTTCGAACCACAAAAACTTGCATTATACAAGAAATGTGGTAACTCAGCAAGATTGCGTTTCTGGGTTTTCTAATGTCTTATAAGAGGTGTAAGGATGACACATCTCTTGGGTCTTCTGTTGCCCATGTTTTTCACTTTTCCAGTGAGATGTGTGTATAAAATATAATTTTCATTATACTTGAAAACAGGACTATAAACCAATACAAATAATCGAGCTTAAATATTCACACAACAATGCTATTCACCAAAGAGTAGGACTGAGTGGTAGGAATAGAGCGAGAACCTAGATAGGGCATTGGCATCTCTTTCGCTTTATAGCAGGTAATTAATTGAGTTGGGAAATTGTCAATCGGTACTGAAAGCTCATAGTAAACTACCTGATTGTTATGGTTCGACAACATATATGACCTACCCTTAATTATTAAAAACTCTAATTGGCATTCTAATTGGGTTGGTATTCACATAGAAGCCAATCTAGCGGTATATATGTAGATACGCACAATGCAGTCCTTGCAACCGTGTGAAATTGAAATCATTCGATATATCGAGGGAATTATAAGTCTTACAGTTTCAACACGTAGAGCATTACAAACACTTCTACACTAGAATTCAGCTTCAAGTGCATAGCCCAGTCTTCGACTCAAGTTCGATTGAATGCCCATTTGATACCCGATTTTGCCCCCAGTGGACAAGCTTTGTTTAATATCTAGGGCCTCTTGCACTAAAGAAAGTAACAAACCGGCTAGAACAATCTCTTTGAGAGCATACTTACAAGTTATAGTGTTTTTAAATTAACTTTACCATTAACATTCGTTTTGCTTCTCCAGATGCAGTGCCTCAACCCTATTGCCGTTGTATTATGTTTGATAGGACGCAGGAACCCTCGCCTAATAACTCCTGGGAAAATTCAAGTAAAAGTGGAATTGTAGGTGAGATAAATTCTCTGTACTAAACTATCCAGATAATTATAATTATACGTATAAATAATAAGTGGGAATGCTCCACGTGTGACATTATTTTTATAATAAGATAGATTGCTAAAATCAGAGCGACGCGGTTTGCTCTGAACAGCGTCTCACTTATTTATTTCGTGGATTGCATGGATCAGAGCTCTCAATAATCGAATCAGAAAACGCTACCAACAGGATTCCTTGAGCGATCAGAAAACCAAACACGTAGATGGTGGAGCAAATGCGCTACTGATAAATGGGAATGGACTCTCCAGAGGGATCATTTTGGTTCGGCGGAGGCTACGTAAATGGCAAGTCCACGTGTTATTATCTAGGAAGAAGCAACCTGACCGCGCAAACATCTTCGAACCAGCAATGCTATTACAATAAACAAAATTCGTGGAATAACACATCCCACGTACGAACTGAGAACCCCATATTCATGTTTCATACTGTGTAATCGCAGTTTCTTCTTGAAAGCCCACTAAACAGGTCTGTATTCAATAATCCAGTGCATAGTAATTCTCATCATAGAATTGTTAGGTATTGTGGCTCCTAACGAATGAACCCCGAATCATATATTTTTAATTTGGCCTAAAAATTGATTTGAGAATACTCAGAATGCTGAGACTGATTTTGGTTTGTTATTATCATTAAGAAAATGCCTTTTTTTTATGCCTGAATTCGATCCGCACTCCAACTCACCCAAAACTAAGACATTTAATGGTTCCAGATTGTAGAAATTCCTGAACCGAAACGACCACCATCGTCTAAGAGAGATGGGGTGTTACTTTCCCACTTGCCATAGGTCCTTAAAAATCTTCGAAGATCCACTGTCATAACGGATAGGTGACGTCAGGATTTTGATACGATGGGAAACTGCACACATGCCTATTCCTCCCAAAAAATCCCGAAAATCGGTTTCAAAAAAAAATTTTTTTTTCTTATTCATCTCTTACCCTCATATATATTCCGGGCTGATGGGCTGAAAAGTTTCAAACCACTAGACGGCGGACGGTCATTTGGGTTGTTTGGTCCGTAGCATTTTCACTTCATTAATGGATGTTTTTCCATTAAATTGGAGGCTTTACATATCTTTGGAGGTTACACACTCAAATTGGAGGTTATCCATTTCAAATTAGAGGTTACGGAAATCGTTTCGTTCATTCTTAATGTGTGTGGGATGTTACGTTTCACTCGGCTAATCTTTTTGCTTTCTTACGTAGAATTTAATCGTTGGTGACGTGTGGTCAGGGCAGTTTCGCAGGGCCTATATCATGAGGCTGAAGATGCGTTAGAAGGTCTTAGAATTCAGTGATTTATAAATCGGTGAGTTCAGCTCTGTGTGCTACTGTCTAAATGACCGAAGTAGCCCCTCTGTTCATTAAACGGACATCATCGGAGTCATGTAGCTTGGGTTGAGATCTCAGGATTCTAAAACGAGGAAGCCGTACAATTGAGCCCATCATTTAATTGTTCAGACTCAGTCGGACGGGTTTGTATCGTAATAACTGAGAACAACGGGGCTGGAATAATTGTCCGATAATTGGCCTTCATGTAGTCTCGAGGGTCGGGCAAAGAAACTGAGAGATAGAGAAGCAAACCGACCCTCGAGGTGATGGGCAGAGCGGTACGGACGCCTCAGGACCCCGGGGAGCCCTTCAAGAAGATATCTTATGGCGCTGCTCGTTGCCAGAACCGCGGCTTTCCTCTCCTGGGGCCAATTTTCCGACCCGTTGCCTGTTCCAGAGGCAGACGTGGTCTCTCTACTGAGTGGGCACCTTCATCAAGTCTGTCAAGAAACCTCAGGCATCTGTACCCTCACGGACTAATAATGTTTTCACCTACTTGTTTTGAAGGTGTTGGGGGGAATGTACGAGTAATCACTATTGATTTCAACATTTCTGTCTATTCTTATAATGATCCGTAGCGTCTAGTGACATACATTTTTTAACTGAATTCGTGAGTGTGACAAAGAGGAAGGACTCAATCTCATGAGTTTTGGAACTGAGGACTTTTTTCCCTCTATGGTTTCTTGTAAGAATCTGAAAACCACACAACAACTGTGCGGCGACGCGATAAAACTGAGTTCATTGTTTTCATCACTGACCCATTACTCATGGGTGGACAACATTCGCACGACATACCGCTTTTCATAACCCCCTATCCTTCCCCAAACTGCAAACTATCCTACAATGGCTTGTTACCAACTACTCTAGGCTAGGTGGTTCTTTCTCATATGAGGGATCATATCTTTGTCATCTTAAGTGTACAGGTACCTAATAAAGAATAATAATGTGGATCAAGTACATAGAATTAATATTTTATTCATCCTACAACCATGGGAGACAATCGATTCAGGGTCCACGATTCATTGGAAACCCTACTTGCTCTCTCCAATAATCTCGAAAAGACGGAAATATTTATTGATTATCTAGTCATCATTACACCATAACCTGCACCAAAAGATGATCTGCTATTACATCAAGTATTCTTTGGGTGGTATTTTACAGGCTCCTACACGGTTTTTGCATGATTTTCCCGTCTGAAAAAGCAGTTAGGCAGGTTGGTAGGTAAGAAGGAATTGGTATCAAAGCTTTCTTAATGGCCACTTTTGCAGAGCTAATTTTTCTGTTTGCTTTTTTTTGGTTGCAAGCACGGTTCTGAGGCCTTAGTCAAAAGGGTTTTAAATTATAGGATAATGAGAGAGAGTTGAGTGTTTCTTTCAAAGGGCCCATGTGGAAATACTCACCTTACGAGTCCATGTGATGACGGGTGGTGGGTTTCCCGTCGCTTTGCATTCGAGGGTTACTTTGGCCCCCTTTTTTACTTCAACAAGACCTGCTCCGGTAATTTGCATAATTTTGGGAGGAACTGTAACAGAAATGAAACAAACAATGTGAGTATCACTTAGACGACACTACATTTAGAACTCTTATTCTTCACTAAAGATACAGAAGCATAATTTATTTATCCATCCAACAAAATGTATATACACGATGAGCTAAACAGTTAACTCAAAATGTTGAAAAATGAATTACTCAACTGAAATTCCAACTACTACCCAACCCTGTTGGAGAAGCCATTCGATTTTGAAAGTGGTCTGAAAATTATCTCTACCCGAATCCCCCTTCCCATCCAGAATGGTCTTTTTCTCCTGCACAGACCGGAGCCATTCGTTTTCCCTAGTTTATTTCCTGCACTCCATTCCATAAATTGCGCCATAAGATCTTTCGGATTAGCTCTTTAAAATTCATTGGTGGTGATTCATGATGCCTTTTGGACCTTTTGGGGCCCTCAAACCGTCAGGACTGTTTTCGATGCTTGGGAAAATGAGATTTTTTTCAAATCCTTCTCATTCTGAGAGTGGGCAGTAGGGAAGTCTAAGGACTGAAGGTTATCATGGGAGTTAACTTAATACGTAGGGGCTGATTTGAGTCTGAGCTCTTCTGACATAAAATTATTTATTTTACCGCTTATCTGATCTGAAAGAGAGCTAGGAATGGTTACAAACTGGGTTCAATGATGGTCTTATCGGGCGCTTGAGTCCAACTACTACGAAACCGCTGTAGTATAATATAAACAAGATTTGAAGAAAATCTAATTCACGATGTGGAACAAACATTTTCTATCCGGAAAGAGAGCATACTCCAATAGTTGAAAACCATACCGATTCCTCAGGAATTGACATCTTTTTCCGTAACTTTCAGTATGCAGAATGTGAGAGGGCTGGAAAAATAACGTGAGCCGTGACATGTGAGTAAATCAGCAATAGATGCTTTAGAAAAGAGCAAGTATTCATGAACCGATCGTAAAATTTCTCGTCCGTTCGCTATCTGATACACTTCAATTTCCCCTTGGCTCACACACCCTCACCTAACAAAAAACTCTATGCCTGCTATAATAACTGCATACGGGAGAAAAGAAAAGAATAATATCCCATAAAACGTGGAACAACTCTGGCAAAACCCCGAAACCTATTTCCAAGGAAAGAACGAAGAAGTTTGAGCCCGCATCAAGACGATTGAATAATACATATCGTTTATTCATCGCAGATTTCCCACACGATCACTCGAGCTTCTTTTTTGGGGACGGGGCCAAGTTTTACTGGCCTGAATCACTTCTAAAAAAACTTGGAATCTACATTGTAAGTCTCAACCATCGTCAACTCCGTAATTAACCTCTCAAACTTGAGTCAGAGACGAACAAAGGAGAGAATATTCAGCTTCCGATATCGAGATGTGAAGGGCGTCTTGAGCCATCATGTTTACCACGTGTTTATCCGTATCTGATTATGCTCCGATTGTTTGTTCTATGTGTTGGAAAAATTATGGCAGTAATGAGTAGTGGATCGGTTTGTCTAAGTTAACGTTCATCCCGTGGAATTGGTTTTGATAACTGAACAAATGGATTATGCTCAACCACCCCTTCAAAGAACGTAGAGCCTTCTTCAGCGCGTGAGGGGAAAGAATGGAGAAAATCTCATCTCAGGGAACTTCAGACACCCTTAATACAAACTCTGCTGATATCGTGATGACGTGTCCCCACGGTCCCAACAATCACCTCGGCTCTGAGAAGAGAGAAATTCATCGAGAGGGTGCTACTGTAGGCGCGAGTGAGACTGCCTCGTCAGGAGCACTAAATTACTTTTTGTTTCGTCGGGATGATGTGGAGATTCTGATTCAAAGCGTTGACACACACTGGTGTTTTAGACTGAAAGCTTAACCCGGGTCGAAGGTGAAGGGGCTGAGTGGTGAGCAATCTGCAACATGAAAGGCTGAGGAACCTGGTGGAATTTCCGGAGATGAAAATGGCAGAGCCACGCTGAGATGGAGGTTGGTGGAGAATTAGGGGTGGTGGGGGTGGAGGGTGGGCTTCGCGGCTGAAGGAAAGCGCTACGAAGAGAGACGGTGTAATTGGTCCAGAAACACTTTGAAAGCTCACAAAAGTACCCCAAGCTCCCGCGCTTTCCTATTACTCATCTTCCGGGTGGTAGCTAAGCGGGTACTCAAAGTGGTGATTGAGAAGCAACGACCATGGTGGCCTCCTGCTTTTGACCGATTGCAAAGGCAGTAGTAAGATTAAGAAGAAAATAGATGTTGGCTGTGTCGCTGCAGTGCTAATTTCACGAAGACTGGGACTAACACGCGACGCCAGGAAATATCTAATATTTTCTCAAGAACACTATGGAGTAAAAAGAGAACCCTCCTCCTTCATCCGACAAATAGAAATGATTAGAAATTGTCTTTTATGTCCTCGAAAACGAACAAAACAATGTTACATCGATTTCGGATGTTAGTCATCATTAGTAACAAAACGCACAGTTATCAGCCTACTTAACAACCGAAATCGATTAGGCATTATTGTTTGTTTTTGAGGTAATAAAATACTATTTCTAACCATTGCCACATTATTTTCTTTGCGATTGGCTTACGTCTAAACGGCACGTATTCACGAAACTAACTCAAAGAAGCTACAAGATTGAGAAGCCAAGAACTTGGCTGGAAATGGGTTGCGTTTTTCTTAATTATTCAGTCGGATCGACGCAAAAAACATTAAACGCAGCCCTTTGGTGAAATTCAAAGAGGTCGATATAATGCACTCCCAATATCCGTGACCCGCTTTGCTTTTCAGATGCACAGGGGTGACAAAATGAATTATGTAAGCAGGAGGCCGTTAATTGTAAGGTCATTATGGAAATGATCGAAGAGGAACAGTGTTTGGGAGCCTACCTTAATCCACGTGGCCAAAGCTCTACTTTCCATTAATTTAAGAAGTTCCTCACTTAGGGCTTTATTTTGAAGGAACGAGCGTTTCTCTGAAGTTTCATTAAGGAAGAGAAAGGGAGTTGAAATGACTCCTCTCAGCCGAGGTCCAGAGGTGGTTCGAGTGAGCAGTTATTTCTGTACGGGGTCCATATTACGTCCTTGGGTTTCGTCGGATGGAAAGGGGGGTGACCGTTGTTATATCAAATTATGAAACCTCCTCTCTTCTCACCCATCTCGGTGGTACTCTAGTTGTGGCTGAGCGCTGGCCCCAAGGGGGAGGGTTGGTGGAAAATTAGACGCGATGGTGGCGGCAGGGAAGCAAGGGATTAGACCGCGATCTGCCCTAATTGGGATGGTTAGTGGCCAAGTGTGCGGGCTACAGACTGGAGTCGGGTGGGCACCAAGTAACGAACCCTGATGAGCGAGTAGACAAGCATTCATATTTCGTGCGGAATTCGGGCAAGCTGAGCGATGCGATTTAAGAACTTAGAGGGGAACCCTAGCGTGACGAAATCTGGATGACCTTTATTTGTCGTCGCTTATGACCTCACAAGGACTCAGATGTGATGAACTCACTGTTGTGCCAACTCATGAGCGGATGTATCCAAGTTATACCTAATCAGTATCTAGTCTTGGATATCAAAGGTTAAAAACAGTTGGATTTAACGATCAAATTAAAAAAAAAAAAAACTATTCACCCCAGTAGTTTTTCAATCTACGTTTACTAAACCCTAACCAACCAAGGGTATATACTTTTTGTTGAGGTGCCTGATCCCTCGCAATTTTTTCGGGCTGTAAACCGACGGACGTCATCGACGAGAACCTGGGGTTTGATAGGTGCAATGAGGCTTTATAGTTGTTTTCTTCTATTTTAACAAAAACAGGGCCTACTTCCAAATGAAACTGAGTTAAGGCATTATTCAAATTTCCGCTGAAAGTAGATACCTACTCAAATTGAAATGTTTTGTACCTTCAACGATTGAGTAGATTTTGCTCGCTGGAAGCCTTAAAAGGTTAAAAACAGCAAGGTACGATCATAAATGGATGGCGAAGCGAAATAATGAAGAGCGGGAAAACTCTCGAAATAGAACTGGGATTGAACGGACTGCTGGGACCGAGATGGATCTGTTTTGTGTCGGACGTTATCTTGTGAAATATGATGGAGCGGAAAAGGCAATTTTTCATGATTTATCGACAGTGGCTATCACTCAGGGGAGATCTATCTGCACTTCCTCTGTTTGATCCTCCTTTCGCGAGAAGACGAATGATTAAATACGGAAAACGCAGGATGATTGGTTGCCATCCATTTACTCTCGACACGTGATTCCAGAGGCAACAATAAGAACAAAATCGCCATGCCGACGTTACAAATTGAAGAAAATGTATGTTTCTCATCTTCTTCGTCATCTTTTTTCCGTATTCCTCGTTTCCTAAACCATTGCACATATTTTTGATAAACGCTTACCAAGTATTTCCAGAGTGTGAGTGATTTCCATGGTTGAAGAGTAGCCACCTGGCAGACGTATTCACCTGCATCTTTAACCGCTGCATTCTTGATCTCTAGTCGTAATTATGAGACGTTAGCCTCAAGCGGCTGTCTGGACTGACTTTGACGTTTCCAGCCGTCAAAATGGCAATATTTCGCTTCCACGCTTGCTTGAACGTGCCTGCAACAAATCAATCAGTGATGTGATAAGACAGTTGATTCATTGTCGAAAACAAACTACGTAGGTAAATAATTGAAGTTTAAATAAGGTGACATGATGTTTTAAGGATTCAAGACCTCAATCAGAATGCGAATAATTGTATAGGAATCTCCTAACGTATCGTTTCTATTCAAACTTGACTGGCACCAAATGCGTTCTACTCTGTACAGCAGGGTCTCAACACTCGACGATAAGGTACACTGATGGAAGACCCTGGCGAGAACTTTTAGTCATGAACCTTTGAACCCTTACGACTTCTAATCTGTTTGCAACTTCTTGCTTATTTTAGGGTAAGGGGGCTCTAAGCCAGTTAGCTGATAACGTTTTCTCAAGGTTTTCAAGATAAGTAGAGAGTTATTTCCCCCAGCGTTATCTTCCGAGTTAGTGGAACATCTCGAGAGAGGAAAAGAGTCCGGAACTATAGGATAATCATTTATCAAGCCCTGATGAGTGGGCAGCCAGCTTTTAATCCGTGCCATCTCTCGCGCACCATCAATCAATCAGTTTCATCACAAACCTCCATTACCCGCTGATGACCGAAAAGGCTAGACCAAATTTCATACTTCAACGACTCAATCAGTCATTGCCAACTCCCCACCATGCAGTTTTATGAAAAAAAAAAAAAATCTTGAAATACACCGAACAACGCATCAAAACTAAAACTCGATATGTGCTCAGTACTTCAACCCACCTCGACTCAAATTTCACTGGAGCATGGAGTTTTATTGAAATCCCATTGCATTATATCTGTCTTCTATCAAAGCGTAATAACAGAGCGACAAGGAACACCTTTTTTTTTTTTTTTTTTTTTTTAACAAAGCTACTTCCAACGAATAAATTATTTACGGCATTTCAAGCAACATTTGTACGAACGTTTGAACGTACGAATACGCGGAAAACGATGGATTTGTTTCCGAATGAACTTTGAAGGTAAAGGCGCAGCAAGTATGGGAAGAGAGATGATTTTACGCATAGCGGGGGATACCAAATCGAGGAAGTATGAAGCTATAATCTAAACCTAAGCCTAAGTAAATAGATGTATATTAAATTATTTAGAACATTCTTTCTCGCTCACTCAAATATTTGAAAGACGCGAACAAGTGGATAATACTAATCAAGTGAAATTGATTGTTAGCTGACGTCCAACTTCATCATCATTGTAAAATATACGTGATACACTTATTGTTAATGATAAAATTATATTTTCAGCCGCTTTAGAGATAAAGGAGGTCTACTCAAATTCTCGTCATCAAATTAAATCAAACGTTGATGAGCTTGTAAGTGATATCCCTGTGTTCATAAGCTAGGAGAGTACTTGTTACGAGAGGATCATTGGGTAGATTATCCTGAGAACGTTGCATCTACTGGGTTTTTGATCCAAAACGAGATAAGGTGAGAAGATAGTGAGGCGCATAACTTAAAATTCCAATCAGGGATGTTGAATATGACAAAGATACAACTAGTGCAACATGAGTGAGACAGTAGACGTACAAAATCAGTGTAGTGGGGAGTAAAATGCATCGGAAGAGGCAGGATACAACAAGATAATTAGAGTATATCTCACAAATCACTCTCATTGAGATCATGCAGAATCAAGGTTTTATAAATGCAATCGATAGAAACGAATTCCATTTTTCTAAAAATAGTCATCTCAGCAGAAAAATTAAGAATCGAAATTATTGTTCAAATAGTAATCAATTTTTATGAACCCGAACTCAATGTTGAGTCTCTAGAAATTCGTTATGGGCAGTGGATTGCTGAGCCCTCCTATCGGGAATGCCGTGATGGTCAAAACGTAGTATAAATTCACGCGTTACCAACGCGACGCTGGGGATCAGCACATTCGACGGGTAATAGTTTCCAATTAAACGGCTTTTTGGTATTTACGAGTCTGGGCGATACAGCAGTTGTAAATTGACTGCAACTCCCGAGGCCCCTCCTCACCAGAGTGCTACCAGTTTATTAGGGACCGGAGGAGGATGAGGCCCCAGACTGAAACGGAAGAGAGGTCCAGCTGGGCTGATAAATGGGCCGGCAATGGGTATGGGACTTCGAAATGTTCGTCCTGCGGTGAGACAGCGAACAAGCCTGTTGTCTCCGTTTCTCGGCTTTCCAACCGCTTTGGGCACCTGCACATGTCCTCGGTCTCCCATTCGACACGTCACGACCAGGCCTCACAGCTCTGATGGCTTTGATCTCGAATCGATTAGCGGATGATTGCTTTCTGCCGGGTTTTCTCGCTACGTGAATCGTGAAACACCCCTTCAAGTAGAATAGATCTTGCCAGGCCGAACTAACAGGCTCAGCGTGTTGAACACATTCTGCAACAGTGTCACAAACTATTCCCTTAAGTCAAGTAAAATGGTTATCGCTGGATATAAATGACCCCATAACAGAGATCAACATCTGTTGGCAAACGATTACCATCGAAAAGGTTAGAAACCATCTGAAACAATACTTGCCTACAAACTAGTTGCTTCAGAGCTTAGAACCTCAACATCACTAGCACCAAGCTACTTCTATTCAAGCAATCCCGAAAGCAACAAAAGATGAGCGAGGATGTGTTTGTATTAAAATTGCAGATAGTTTCAGGGGAAAAGCTTCTACAGAGAAGCA
This sequence comes from Cyrtorhinus lividipennis, assembly GCA_019603395.1. Taxonomy (NCBI): domain Eukaryota; kingdom Metazoa; phylum Arthropoda; class Insecta; order Hemiptera; family Miridae; genus Cyrtorhinus; species Cyrtorhinus lividipennis. The sequence goes on along the minus strand of CM033998.1, from coordinate 13,004,423 downwards.
TGGGGGTAATCAATCAGTGAAATATAATAATGTGTACTGAAGCGGACGTGTAGGCACTTCAAGCATCGATTTTCGTTTTGTTTTAAGTACACAACCCATTAAAACAACAGACTTATGAACAATAGGAACAAAATAAATCAACGAACGCCTCCCCCCTCCTTTGTTTTTTGAAGATAATCCGTAGACGAGTATAGGAGATTTAACAGAAGAAAAGAATTTTTCTCATGATCGATATACCTGATTGATGACCTCAATACTCATATTAAGGGTTTTTATCCTTCATTCACCAGGAGTGAGTATCACAGGAAGTCGACAAAGACTAGATACGTCTCAACCTGAGCGTGTTTCAAAAAACGCTGCAAATTCTTACACACGGGTTGGTTATTCCTCGGACCAGGCGCATGGAGACTCATTTCTTCAACATGGAGGAAATGGGAAATACAGTGGGTGCGGTGGGTCCCAGACCCATTCCAATCGATTCAGGATCCAAAATTTAGTGGAAAATGATACCCCACTCACTAGATCGCCCAAAATCTCGAAAATCCATTTTTCAAAAAACACATTTTGACCCCTACCCCACCCAAATTTGGTCCGATCGAGCTGAAAAGCTTGGAGGACCGTCCTAGACCGAGAACAGACCCCTGACCCAAATCTCAGATTTTTAGAAAATTGTCTACTACCAAAAACGGCGTGGACGGCGGACGGTGGACGGCGGACGGCGGACGGACATTGACCTTTTTTGATCTAGACACCATGAAACGTCCAGAAAAAAATTTTGAGCCGAATCGGAGAGGTTGACCATTTGCATGAAAACATAGGTTGATTATTCAAGGAATAACCAACCAAAAGTGGAGTGACCAACGAATGGAGTTTCTGCGAACAGATAACTTTTTGCGCGAAAAATTTATATCTGTATCTTTGTATCCAGAGATCCACATCCATGAAATGTGGGCGTAGTCGAAGCTGCAGGTACGTAAAAAATAATGTGAAAACGCTCACCCAGAGAAAAAACGCTTCTCGACGAACTGTCCTCAAATTCAACAAATACGTCAAATAACCCAAGCAGGGGGTTTTCCAATTATCGGAACACGATTGAGAGAAGTATCGACAAGCGTTTACCATGTTCGAAAAGGGGAATACTTTTAATTGGTAAAACGTGCGAGGAAGGAAGATCGGGGCGGACGGGGAAAGTCGACTTTTATCCGCTGAAAATAACGTCAGCGATAAAATGCTACATGAGGAAACTGAATAAAAATTGATTTCACCCTTCCCTATAATTAGTTCGAGTAATGAGGGCGTTAGGATAACCCGCTCCCTTCTCTGCGGTTAATCGTTTTGAACTGAGCTTGTGAGTGATTTGGTTCGCTTTCGGGAAAACTCCCACTACTCGAGCCTCGAAGAAAACCTGAGGGGTGCAAAATATATTAAAGGCTCTGTGGCTCCCCCCATCTCATCTCTCGTGCTCTCTAAGTCTCATGGGATTAGCCAGCAGGGGTCTATCCCTTCAAGAAAATCAGATCGGGGGGCCGCAGCTCCCACCCTAAGACGATAGGAAGTTGGGAAGGTATAATTAACTCCCGCGGATCAAGGCCCTCGGATAGCCAAAGCGAAAGGGATTTGGTATAATTTGTACCATCAAATGCTCTCCAGCGAAAGGGGGTAGGTACCCTATTTCGCGGGATCCTCCATGAAGCTTGATTGATCGAAAGCCTCCTTCCCAATCTCGTGCCGTGCGGGTTGGAACGTGCTTGGTAGTCAAAGTCATCTATATTAGGTGGGAAACCACCTTGCCAATACGTATGGGATTCGTTCCAATCCCATCAGCCGAGAAAATCACTGCTCCGTTTAATGAAATAGCTCCTTCAACATTGCAACCAATTGTCATTGATCAAGATCGAGGGGAAAAATTGTAACCAACAAAAGTTAGTTTCACTCAGTACAAGTCCTCAATACCTTCAACCTTGAGATGACAGGTAGGTTATGTCGATGACAGTTGTTAGGGTTTAGAGCAATGAGGTAATTTAAGTTCATCTTGCTTTCAGGACATAATCATTTCGACTGTAAGTAATTAAGTGGAAAAATGCGGTAGATCAGGCCACACGGTTTCAAAATACTCTCTTCAAATAGTATTTCGCTGGCGCTATTTACATCAGCAGTACCTAATTACTGAAGTGAGTTTGACTCAAGTTGGCTACACTGAAGATAAGGGACTTGACATAGTTTGTTGTCGTTAGAGCTCTTATGTTAAATGACTTTCGAACTAAGGGATATGAGTCCAATGAATTTAATTGTTTAATTGTACAAATGAAATTCGAAGACATATAACATAAAGATGTTCAATATTACTTAACAGATGCCTATGATTCTGGGTCAGATATCTCCGACAGGGTGCTGCGTCGTGAAGCTACGAGGTGTATAAGGTTTCAGTGTTGTTTGTTCTACTTCCGTAGGGTATCGGGAGGTCCATGAGAAAGATAGGCTGGTCACCATCCTTTAGTCCATTTCTCAGTCTTCGACAGTACTTTCCGCTCCCTTATAGCTGCCCACAGCTGATTTAAGCCCATCCACACGATCCGCCATAAAGATCTTGTGGACTATCCCTTCGAATTCTTTGATATAGGAGCAATGAAAAGTTTTCGAGCTCTCCCGAACTTGGGCTCCTCCGAACAATTGTTACCGGGACCGCAGGAGATAAAAATAAAGTTCTTCGACCCTCCTTGATCCTCTTCGCCCAAACCAACGTCCTTTACGCTCTAACCCGGAAAAAACCGGAGTTCTCCCTTTCGTTGTCTAATACACTGGAAAGCCTCGCTCCTTTCTGTGGGTTATGGGCTCATGAATCAACATTTTGTTTGTCTCTCCACCGAAGGGACATCATTAGCTTCACTGGCACAGTTCTTCCCCCTGAAAATTCATCATTTATTTCCCTTCAGAGTCTCAATATTTATAAACGTCTAGAGTAAAGAGCCATTTTTGGATATGACAATGATGAGACCGACTTTGTCTTTGTGGGTGAACGAGGGTCGATACCACTTCTTCTGGAAGAAACATCCTCATCCCCACCATAAACTTCTTTGCGCAGCCTTACCAAAAATGGATCTTCAATATTTTCATTTCTCTTCTATGGAATGTGAAAAAACTTGGAACTCGTAATGAATATGAGCCAAAAATTGTAATGAAAATATTTCGAGCGATAGGAACTCATGTGTAGACATGTTTGAAGTAGTGAGATTTTGTGCTAAGGGGTGATCATGTAGAAGGCTCCAGCTGAAAGCTAATCCCAAGTTCATATTATATTCCGAATAAGTATGTTATTCATCAGCCGGTAGATGCGATATCTTATTTCAAGAAGTCGATCTCGATTCGTCGAAACAGCTCATCACCCCACTCAGCTCCGGATCCCTTTAGGCGCCAAATACTCGTTCATATCAGATTTCATTACTTCCTGAATAAGTTACTCCAAACAATCAATGTAGGTTCGTCCAGAAAACTTCCGAAACAACTCAAAGGAGATAACGAGTCGTTGACGTGAGCACGTGAATTTTGAACGTAAATTGAGCCGTTTGAGGGTGAGGAAGTTCTGCCCAACTTAATCACTGGTGTTAACAACGTCGTCAGAACTCCTTTGAAACTTGTTAACCATCCGATACAACCCGCGCTAGGGCCTCTCACAGCCGCTCTTGCGCAGTAATATCGATCACACAACCTGGATTTCGTGGAATTCATGAAGTTCGACTGAAATTAACACTACACGTCATGTGAAGTAGAGGAATAACAGGTTTTTTCTGGGTGGAAAATGGAAACGTCAAAGCAAAGATGATACGCGTAAAAGGCACCTCCACTATTCCAATCAGGAGTTAAGCATGTATATATACTTATCTTGTTCCACGCTCAAGGTGGAACGCACTTTTCTCATTAAAAATATATTAGTTTTGTATAATTCACTTGCT
>CM033998.1:12960467-13000373 GCA_019603395.1 Cyrtorhinus lividipennis | reverse complement strand
GATGATTTGTTTTACAAACATACCTACTTTGTTACCCCGTTTGTGCAAACTCATTGTTTGAATGAGGGTTGTGCATGAGATTGAATAAAGGATCCAAGAACAACTACCATTTCATGATCACACTGATGGCAGGCAAGAGCCCAATTGTTGGAAGCACAATGCCAGAAGTAAGGTATCTCAGAATAGTGCTGAGCCCTGAGAACAAGTGAGAAGAGTGGCAATCTAAGCAGCAACAACAGCAGCAGCCCTTAGCCAACTAATTGCCAACTCTGGAGGACCCAGACCCTGCGAAAGACAGTATTCGTGTCAGTGGCATTTTCCCATCCTGCTATATGGCGCAGAGGTATGGTTAGAGGCATGCTATTTAATATGCAATTTAGTATTCCATCTGTTGGTGAGTTTCTTGCACGTCCACTCTTTGATGGCAGCTCTGGAGGAACTTTTGGACAAACCTACTGCCCACTCTGGTACCACGAACGGTGTTTTGAAGCCCCTCCTGGCAAGCTCATTGGCTTTTTTGTTGCCCTCAATGCCCCTATGCCTGCCATCCACTCAAGGGACACTCTATTGCGGGCTGCTAGAGCACAAAAAAGAGTCTGTTCACATGGCTGTAAGACGAAGAGGGTTGCTAAACAATATTTTTTCTGCTGATTTTGCTTTGTCTGGATTTAGAGGCCAAAAAGCTGTAAAAGATTTAGTTATTTCACTGTTGGTAGCAATTACATAAAAAATGGAAGGTTGTCATTGTATTTGAAACCTTCTTGTTTGCTCGTGCAGGCAGATGCATAATTATGCCAAGTATTCATCAAAACGGGAGTCAACATTTAATTTTCTGTGACTAGCCTGATTGAGAGCGCCTAGCTACCAGCCTGAAATTTTTACATAGATGACTTTCAGAGGGTATGCTTTGTCCATCACCAGGAGTTTGGTCTGTCTGTTGTTCACTATATCTCTTACCACTTCAGTACCACTATCTCCCTGCCCATTTACTGAAGTGCCCAAAGTTTCACCAGTCTCTTCAGGACGCCCTTCCAATGATAGAATTCTCAGTGGCTGTGTACCTGTACAAACCCTCACCAGGGCACCACTGATGGTACACGAATGGGGGAAGCAGGCACAGCTAAGCATGGCTAAGTTGGTCATATCCGGGGCTTTGACCATCCCCTTGCAGGTACGTCCTAGTCTGACAGGTTAATGGTTTTTGCCTGTCTCCATCATGCCTGCTCAAATCCCTGCATGTCAAATCATGCTCGTGTGACATTAGCCTAAAAATCTCCACATGCCCAGGTCTTGACGCTATGTTGGTAATCCCTGACAAGAAGCTAATCAACTGGTACCTGAAAACCCTCTCCAGGTGCTTTGGTCTCTAGGTGGCTAAAGCATGGCCCTCCTTGGAGCCACAGTAGGCAACTCTTGCAACTCCCTTCTCAGAGGGTCCACCACAAACTACCTGATTGCACTTACACTCACTCACTCCAGCCTACGGAAATTCCAGTGCCAAAACTGAGCTGGCTTGAGTTTCAACGGTCCGAAACTTCTTGAGGATCTTGGGTGAACGTACGAAAAGGAAGACGGAGCAGGATTTGACGCGAAGTAATGAGACTCTTCAGTATTGATCCCCTCCACTCACAACACGACATGGAATGCTCGCCCCGACCTCCCTCACTTATCCCCCCTCCCCCCACCACATCCACAACACCGTTTTTATCGTAAATTTCCATCCGAAAAACGAGATTTAAAATAAAAATGAAACGAACGAAGTTTTAAACTCTTTCCACTCGCCCTTTTTTTCTGTTAATTTGAAACATCTTTATGATATTCGATAGCGCACCCCCTCCCTCTCGCCCCCGGTCAATTATTCACCGGATTATTGGAGCTTTGCCGTTTTTTTTTTTTTTTTTTTTTTTTTGTTTTTTTTCCATTTCTTTTGATCCCCAGGACCTTTTTCTCGTCGGAAAACCCTCGGATAAATTCACCGTCGGTTCTGGATAATAATTAGTCGCTAAAGGCGGAACGAGAAACGATGGGAAACATTGAGTTTTCGTGCGATTAATGCTTTTATTCACAATATTATTTATTTATTAAAAAAGAATATATAAAAATAAATTAAAAAAAAAATAATTAAAAAATAATTTTAAAAAAATTACGTAGGCTGTGCGTTATAAGGGGGTTGTCACTGACTTCACCGAAAATAATCATTGTGCTCCAAATGAACTTAAAAATAAGTGTAAGATAAGATTACAGTAGTAGCTTCCGCAAATAAGAAACAAAAACTAGAAAGGGGGATATTAAAGAGGAGAGAAAAGAAAACAAAAAGCGACGACAAAAAACAAACAAAACACAGAAAACAACAAAGACAGAAAAAAAAACAAACACAAAAAGAAAAAACAAACAAAACAGGAAGAGAAATGTTTGGTACATGACACATGATACTCTTTGTCACCTTATTCAGACAGTTCCAAGTCATTAGCCATGGGCTCACCATTGGAGCCACTCTACTCAATTGAATTTTGATATGTTCCAAATGGAAATGAAAATTTTGATATAACAGTGACAACAATGGGACAGTGATAAGCCATGATAACACATTGAAAATGGCGAATCCCATTTCAAAACATTATTTGCACTATGCTCTTGGGCTCAAGGGTGCATGTCCAAACAATTCCAGGTAGTTCTATGAAGGAACCCAGTAAGAGGGGGATGTGAAGGGGTTGAGATCTAGCGAGCCTATTCCAATGTTCAGTTGCGCTCGTTCGCCATTTTGGTTCATCTGGCCTTCATTTCAATGACGTCATGTCAGGAACACCAGTTGCTTAGGAGTTTTGGTGACATCAACCTATGTTTTCATGCAAAAAGTCAACCCTCCGGTTCGGCCCAAAAAATTTTTCCTGGACGTTTCAAGGAGTCTTGATCGAAAAAGTCAAATGTCCGTCCGCCATACGCCATCTGCCATAATGCTGTCCGCCATACGTCGTCTACGCCGACTTTGAGAGTAGAAAATTTTCTAAAAATCTGAAATTTGGGTCAGGGGTCCCTTCCCGGATGTAGTTGGTCTTCGAAACATGTCAGCCCGATCAGACCAAATTTGGGGGAGGTAGGAGTCAAAATGTGTATTTTGAAAAATGGATATTCGAGATTTTCGGCAATTAAGTCTTGTGGGGTATCATTTTCGACTAAATTTTAGACGCTGAATCCAATGAAATGGGACCCGGAGCGATTGGCAGCCACTGAAAGAGGTCATGGGTCAAAATGGGTACCTATTTACCCATTTCGAAGGTGGGTTTTCGAGATTTCTGGTACCTAGGCGTGTGGGGTATCATTTTCCACTAAATTTTGGACGCTGAATCCAATGAAAATGGTCCTGGAATGATTTGCGCCCACCGGAAGAGGTTATGGACGCTGAGTCGATTAAAATGAGTCTTGATGCGCCTGGTCCGAGGAATAACCAACCCCTGTGCAAGAATTTGCAGAATTATACTATTTCTTCTTTCCAATGCAGTTTATTTGTTATTGGCTGCTGCATAAAAACAATAACCAATAACCTGCCGAGTGGTAACACAAGACTAATTTTTATAATTTGTTTCTCTTCCAGGTACTTGCCGTTCATCCTGTCTCTACACGTCGAACCTGAAAGCTAAGTTTTATACCTAACGAGAAACCGCTTGCCCTGCTTTCTCGACTCACAGTAATCTCTCTCGAGGTGTAATTACAGTCTGTGCGTGCAAATTGAAGACGAAAGGCTCGAAGTTGAGACCCCTTCAACTCAACGTTCAAGTGGTTTGTCGAGAGATTTCCACGGTAGAACGAGATAAGAAAGAAGGATGAGATAGGTGGATGCCAAGGAGGGATTTAGGCAGAGCAAAGTAACAGGTGGGTAGGTTATATAAGTTCCACAATTCAATTGGTTTCCTGCTTTATTTATACTCAACCTCCATTTCAAGAATATGGCGTCGTGCGAATATAAGTTTTCTAATTTCGTTTGAGAAACAAAATTATTGATCTTCGCTTAGTTTGGGATAGTCATTTTTGATGCTCAACAGGTTTAAACATGACTTGTTTTATCACTATGGCTTGATGCGTTATGAAACTGCTGGAATCGGTTTGTTATTTTCACTAAAATAAAATCTTTGCACATTCTTAGAAAAACAAAATAATTTCAAAATAATGTACAAATTAAATTGGAAATGAAAAACGCTGCAAATCCTTCCATAGGGGTTGGTTATTCTTCGGACTAGGAGCATGGAAACTCACTCCAATCGATTCAGCGTCCAAAGTTTAGTCGAAAATGATACCCCACACGCCTAGGTACCAAAAACAAGAAAACCCACGTTCTAAATGGGTAAATAGATACCCATTTTGACCCATAACCTCTTCCAGAGGGCGCTAATAGTTCCAGGACCCATTTCATTGGATTCAGGGTCCAAAATGTAGTGGAAAATGATACCCCACACGCCTAGGTACCAAAAATCAAGAAAACCCACTTTCTAAACGGGTAGATTGATACCCATTTTGACCCATAACCTCTTTCGGTTGGTGCTAATCGTTCCAAGATCTGTCTCGTTGGAATCAGCGTCCAAAATTTAGTGGAAAATAACACACCAGACATCCAAATCGCCAAAAATCTCGAAAATCCATTTTCCAAGATATAAATTTTGAACCCTTACCTCCTTACTCCTCCCACCATAAGTTTGGTCCAATCGGGCTGACATGTTTTGAGGACTGACTAGTGCCAAAAACGGACCCCTGACCAAAATATTTGATTTTTCAAAAATTGTTCACTACCAAAATTGGCATGGACATTTGCTTATTTTGATCTTGACACCTTTAAACAACCAGAGATAGAACCTGAAGCTGTCTGTTTGTTGATAAAGCCAACAATATTTTTGATTTAGTATATAATTTATATTTATATACTTATTTTGTTTGGTGGAAAGCAGAAAAGTAACAATTTTTCATGAATAAAATGGAACACGAAGTTGGCGAATATCGGTACAATTGTATCTGGAGCAAATGGAAACCATCGAAAATTGGAATTTGTGATATGAGAAAGGTCAGCTGCTGGAGATAGGCAACTGGGAAGCACCACGTACCGACGAGCTTCCGTAATTCAATACAGGCGGCGCTATGATCGATAACCACCTAGGACCAAATTTCCCGACCAAATTTGATTAGCGTTCGATTCAATTCAAACCTGCTTCAAAGGGAGCCCAAGATCACTGGATCGCTCTCCATTCTCAGCGTTCTCCAACCGCGGATTCCTAAGGCCTTGAAGGACCTCAGACAACGCTTGTGACGTCGCAAGTGTTCTAGTTCCTGCCGACGACAGCGAATTAGCTGTGGATTGCATTGAGAGCGAGAACTTTGCAGGTGAGCAAGCAGATCAGAACAATGATAACCTCATGATTCTACGGGTGGTGAATTGAATATGATGCCTCCTGAGAACACTCGGCTGTATAATCCACTACTCTGAGAAGGAAAAATTTCATTTTGGACCTGCATAAAAAAGATATAACCGACAAAACATAGAAATAGTTAGCTGGTTCCCATAAAAAAGGAGAAAATAAAAGTCAAAAATTACATCCAAATATAAACTTTACCATCTTTGTTCTCATTGCCTATGATTTTTCACTGCCTATGGACTCGAAATGATCGTCCAGCTTCGTCATTCTGGGTGTAGTTCCTCTGCTAGCATCACTTGTCCATCATCATCACTGTCAGATGAAGCGCAATCCTCAACCTACCATTTGACATCATCCATAACAGCTTCACCATCAAAACACTCTTAGTAAATTTCTTCCTCAGATGAAGAATTTTCAACATTTCACCGGGATCTGAGATATTCCTGTTTTGGTTCATGATTAGACGACCAATTTGCTTGGTACTGTTATCTAGTTGACTCGACAATGACCAAGGCTGACAAGCCAGAAGAGCCATCCCAATGGTTTTTGGGTTTGAAAATAGATCAAAGATGTCAATAAATGCCAAAATATTTCACTTATGTCCAATGGCATGGACGTGAGACTTTTTTTGTCTCTCCTGTCAAATTTTTGGAAATGGATCAAGCTGGTTTTGATACTAATGCCTCACTTATTAGTTTTTTGTGCAAAAAGAAGAAATGAGTCATTTTTAATATGTCATTTTATAATATGTCATTTTTATATATTTTATAAATGAATTTAAATGTATTATTTTCCCAAAACATTTCACGCAGAATCTGAGACGGGTCCCAAACCGCCAAATATTGGTCAAAATTCGTATTTTGAAAATGGGTTTTTGAGATTATTGGTACCTAGGCGTGTGGGGTGTCATTTTCCACTAAAATTTGGACACTGAATTGATTGGAATTAGTCTGAAACACTCCACACTCACTGTTTTCCTCATACTCTTGCTTCAATTTATAAGAAACTATTGTATTGTTGCGAGATTCCACCTGCGCCCGTCAAATGGGCTGCTGGTGTTGCAGGGTCAACGACCTGTGGTGGGGTAAGGGTCGCTCTCGAAGATTTGTGCATCTATCGAATTGGCTGGAACCTTCCCGTTCGCTCGAGACAACACGTCGAGTTCCCAGAACCAGGGAAGGTTCTCAGCCAAGGCAGCCAGTATAAAAGTGAGCCGGGATCGCCATCAGTTCAGTTCAGTTTGGAGTCCGAATATAGACGCTTTGCTTTATAAATTGTGCCTTGCCGTGTTATAAATAGTGCGACAACCGCTACAACTGTGAATTGTGCTTTGTGTCATTGTGTAAGTGTGTGAATGAAAAAAGTGTATTCAAGTGAACAATTGTAATAAATTATTTACGAAGAATATAAATCGTTACAGTATGTTCATAATAATGGACTTAACATGCTTAACAAAGTGTCAATTTTGTTAGGAAAACGCCCTATTTTTTGTTGTTGTTTTGACATTTCGTACTGATTACGAAACCTTTCAAAATGAGCTGGAAAATGATCGATTTTGCTGGGAAAAGGTAACTTCAGAATCCTTCATGTCCGTTTGCTGTCGAATGTCTGCTCACCACAGGTCTTGTTTATGGTCAGAATAAAGTGTGTTTTCTTCAAGAGCGAGATTCACATGTAACCCGTCGTTTTCACGTAACGGGCTAGGGATCCAAGAATAGACCTAGGCGAATAATTAGTGGGAGATTAAAGACTTTCACTTACCGTCCGGAATGTCTGCAATGGTCGGTCATGGACGCCAAGTACACCTGAATTTACCAAGCTCTGAGGAATGGGGTTTCGTGATTGAAAAGACAAGGGTTCAATATTGACTTATAATAAACGCAATTGACAGAAATATAAAATACGGAATGTCTCGGCCGAGAAGGATATTGACTATTACGTAATCTAATTATTGAGTAGGCAGAAGTGAAGGGCTGAGGGCCAAATGAATTTACGAGGTAGCTGAAGGCTCAAATGTTTGGTTTGAATAACGGTAAAGTGGAAGTGATTTGTTAATGTCCTCCCCTAATTCCTTTTACTTTTCCTAACGCACGACAGACAAAATACTAAATAATACGGCTACAATGTACAACTCTATGATCAGCTTTCTGGTGACTAAACGTCAGGGCTTGGGCCAGATTTAGAGATTCGACTTTCGCGTTGCGAGGGTACGAAACAGAGTTATTTCGCCACTTACGTGTACCAACTCCTTCGGATGGAGACAACAGGGTGATGTTCTCTTCGCTGCTCGGCTTCGGTCAGGGGAACGCCGTCCAGGCCGGAGGAGGCGAGACTCTTTCCGACGGAGGTCCGACGACTGGCGGTGCGTGGGAAACCTGGACTATTGGCCGTCGAATCGGGCGCGAACGGATCAACACTCGGGTCCGACGGGGGATTTTCAGTTCGTATAAGGGCCCACTGTTACGGGAGAGGAATTGGCTGATCTCCCAATTCCCGAGTTCTCACCCTGAAGGAACCACGATACACTTGTTCCCTCAGGTCACTTTCACAACACCGGCTTCACAAGGGGTTGATTTGCTTCGCGTCGGTTGTTCCGCTTCGATGTTCCGCTTCACTTCACTTCGTTCCGCCTCGTCCTCACGAGATTATGGCGAACGGAGATCCCAACTTTCCTTCACTTGAGTTCGTACACGACTGACTGCCCAGCCTTTCCCCAGCCCACTCGTCAAGTCGCCTTCCCCTCCTCCTACTCCCGGGTGCCTCTCGTCCGACCAATCCGATGAGGTCACGCCTTTCGCCCAGCTGGGTCAGGCGCTTGGAGGGGAGAGGGCCCGATCCGTACCCCGCCGCCGAAGTTTCTTGACGGGGCGCTTGGACTCTGCCGCCCCGTTACACACACAGAATATCAAACCATTGTGGTGTAATTTACAGCATTTCGTTTGTAGAAATATGGATTCTCACTCCATTTCCGTGCTGATGTGCTTGTTGCAGCCTCGGGACACGGGGTAGTCCACCATCTTGGCGCTTTTAGAAATACGAGGGAAAGCTCGAATTTTAAAATCGAGTTCCGACCAAATCTTTATGATATGATAATAGCCTCGAGTGACAAGATCGCGCGAGCGAGAAGACTTTTATACATTGTCCCGCGGTGGCGCTCCGGTAATGAGCGGGGGAGTTTTAATGATGGCACCCCCTCCACTCACCCCTTACTCACCACCTTCCCGAACAATACGTTTCAACTCCGCTTCATCTTTCCCTTCTGAAGACTCACACTTAAACTTCCACGGCAGAAACATTGTGTAATTGTTCTTCTTGGGAAACTCCATACTTTATTTTCCGCTCCAAATGGGCTACGGGTTTTTTCCTCCGCGGATAACGTACATCTCGGTGGAACGGTTTCGAAAAGAAAGACCTGTCATAAATAAAGTTGGTTCTCGTTCCAAAAAGAGATACTTAGGTGCTTTGTACTACCACCCCGATGACTTTCTCTTTTGTCCTTCTGTAAATTTTCCTTTTGAATTGCGTGTAGAGATGAGATAGACCGTCCCGAGGCCGAAGTCCTTCTGGTTTTACATCAGCGCGAGCTTCATTTAACTGGACAATACTTCCAAAACACTCGTATAAGCCCAAATTAAAGCACCGAGTGGAAAGACGGCAACTTTTCCCCGACAATTTGTCGATTTGGAGTGGATGAACACTGCGTATTCTCGCCTGCTTATTCAAATTAACTCGTGCAAATGGGGAAAATGGCGGAAATGATAGGTGTGGTGGGTCCCGGACCAATTCCAATCGATTCAGGGTCCAAAATTAAGTGAAAAATGATACCCCACACGCCTAGGTTCCAGAGATCTCGAAAAAACACGTTTGAAATGGGTAGATAGGCACCCATTTTGACCCATAACCTCATCCAGAGGGCGCCAATCGTATCGAGACCCGTCTCATTGGATTCAGCGTCCAAAATTTAGCGGAAAACGATACCCCACACGCCTAGGTACTAGAAGTCTTGAAAATCCATTTTTCAAAATACATATTTTGACCCCTACCCCACCCAAATTTGTCCGATCGGGCTGAATTGTTTCGAGGACCGACTGGAGTCGGGAAAAGACCCCTGTACCAAATTTAAGGTTTTGATAAAAATTTCTACTACCAAAAAAAGCGCGAACGACAGACGGACATTTTACTTTTTTGATCTAGACACCTTGAAACGTCCAGAAAAAACGCTGCAAATTTATACACACGGGTTGGTTATTCCTCGGACCAGGCACATGGGGACTCATATCTTCAACATGGGGAAAATTGGGAAAACAGTGGGTGCGGCGGGTCCCATACCCATTCCAATCGATTCAGCGTCCAAAATTTAGTGGAAAATCACACCCCACACGCCTAGGTACCAGAAATCTCGAAAACACATATTCAAAATGGGTAATAGATACCCATCGTTGTAAATCGTTCTGGGACCCATTTTATTGGTTTCAGCTTCCAGAATTTAGTCGGCATGGACGGCGGACGGATATTTGCTAATTTTGATCTAGACACATGAAACGCCCAGAAAAAAATTTTTGGGGCGAATCGGAGAGATTGACTTTTTGCATCGTTATTCCTTGAATAATCAACCAGTACAACAGCAGCCAACCTGTCCAGGACGTCTGTCTGGGAAGCTCCGAGATGAAACAGTCTAGATCGGATAGGGCGAGTTGATTGGTTCATTAACTAGATAAATATCTTGGCCCAAGTATGATCCGCGTTCCAAGGTAGACAGAACGTTGCCAGTATTGATCCTTTCCTCATTTACAAATCTCGTCGACATTGAACGTCGTTGTCGCCCTTTGAAACGGAGGCTCGACGGTGTTTTCTACCGATTGATTGACATCTAACGTGGGGGGGGAGGTCAGCGGCTATTGTTCTTAGCGGGTAAACAAATCGGCTCGAAGCCAGTGTAGGCACCTTCGGCACATCCTGAACAAACATTCGGACACCTCTGAACTCGATGGCTACTCGCCAGAGGTGGATCGATGGAGAGAATGATATTTGTTCAGTGGTGTTTGTCCAAGTTGCTTCAAATATTGGAATTGTGTGGTAAGCTCGCTCCACTTACTTGAAATAATAGGTCAACAAGTGCAAACATCTTGTAAAGCCGGTCGTCTTCGAAGAATTACTTGGGCATGGACGCGGTTATTCAGCAACTCCTATCCTTAATACCTTCTTTGCTCATAATGACGACAAAATGCAAACTATAACCACCGCGAACCAATAATTGCAGTGAAAACTTAAATGTTTTCAAGACATTCGGGCACTTATGTGGGTGGAGTCGCTTCAAAGTGCCTGCAGGTTTGATGGAGCTCCATTAGATCGCCGCACTGCTGAAGCAACGTTCACAGACGCTCTTGCTGATGCAGGGATGCCAAGACGGTAAGCTCCCATAATTAAATGGCCAGCCATCTCAAGTGTCTGTTCCAATCTCCCCAGATCGACTGTAGAATGTCCAATTTAATTTTCATTAATCCTTAATTTTCGTTCACCAAGCCTTTTTATGTCCGAGACGGTGGAGTACCATTTTTTTCTATTGGTCTGACGTAGCTCAATTAGTTATAAGAATTTCATTTCAGGCATACCATGCCAAGAGTAAAAAGTAATTACCCATGATTGAGTTGGTATGGCAAAGAATCTTGGACTTCTGATGTCAGACAAAATTTTAGTACAGCTTTTAGGGGGATTGACCAACAACAGAGAAAGACCACAGCCTTCATTACCAACTGTCAGAGCCTTATCATGCCAAATTCCAAGTAGGTAATCGCGACAATGGGTGACTGTAGTGGAGAGCACATTGACAGGCTGCAGAAGGCACAGAATGAGGCACTGAAGTGTGCGCCTGGCCTGTGTCAAGACAGGAAAATACCTGCCATTTGGTGGGGGAAAGGATAACTAAAACATGAACCATTGAAATGACCTTAAGCTGGTGGGAATCTGTACTCCGTTAGCCCCATGAAAGATACCCCTTGAGCATGCTACAACACATTTTTGGAGCAGGAGAGCAAGGGAGACTCAAAATTCAATTGGGCATCTCAACTCAAGAACCTACTAGCCATGCTGGGGTATTTGAAACTGTGGAAGTGTCAGGACGCAAACGAGGTTTCCCAGCTAAAGTAGACCATCCTGAACACCTTTACTGGCTGCGTACCGGGACTACAAACGGACTTTGTCCTTTTCATCCTATAGCAAAACATATGCGTACGAAATCGATGGGTATCATTGCCTGAGGACTATTTAAACTGGGTTATCCCCTGTGAGGTAAAAAGAGTTGTCCCAACTTTGGCTGAAGAATGAGACGAATGAGAGAGTGCATTAGAATTGTCCACAAAGGGACGCTTTGGAGAACCGACGAGCAGATGCAGTGCCTGCTTTGCAACCAGCAGAATCACTCGCACATGTCTTTGGTAGGTGCCCACAACTTGAAAATGAGAGAATACGATTTTTTGGCTCAGCTCGGTTGAGCAAAGAAGTCTTGGAAAAGTCTGTCTCCACCACATCGACCTGGCAACCGTCTGCAGCCAGAACAAACTTCAAAAAGGTTTGTGAGTCACCCACGGTGACTCATCCTAAATATTTTCCAACCTCCAAAGGCCTCAGAAGCCGAGCGAACTATTCCACACCCAGCGGAATTTTTGGACACTCATTGACTCATGCACTAGTCTTGGATCCCTTCCTACCCGCTTTCTCTGGACGCGCTTTATGATGGCATCTACATTACCATTGGATTTATATACATGCTTATTGTACATGGGGCCCCCATCTGTTATCAGGGGGGAGGGGGACTAACAAAAATTATGTGCCCGAGATATCTACATTTGAGATATTCGCAGGGGTCAACCCTTTCGAAGTGCAATGGAAGGGCCTCGCCCTGGGGGCTTGTTGATCAAGGTAAACCCCCACATCAAGTAAGTATCCTAAATGTTGGAACGTCTTAGTTACA
Source organism: Cyrtorhinus lividipennis (assembly GCA_019603395.1). Lineage (NCBI taxonomy): Eukaryota > Metazoa > Arthropoda > Insecta > Hemiptera > Miridae > Cyrtorhinus > Cyrtorhinus lividipennis. The sequence continues at coordinate 12,988,004 of CM033998.1, read as the reverse complement.
AGGTGAGCTTACAAGCAAGCCGGGGAGTATAGTCCCGTAAAATGGCTGTATGGCCCGGAAGTGACTCCTTGAAAGCTGTAAACAGCTCCGCCAAAATCATCCCTTTACTGGGAGAGGCAAGGAGATATGCGGTAGTGGCCATGGTTGGCGAAGATGTCTCTATGGCATTGGACCCAGCTATTGGAATGCACCTACCGCGGTTCTGGCTCAGCCACCCCGGCTCTGATTGTATCAGGCTCTGCTGGCGATCTAGTGTGGTTCCACATGCGCCAGAAAAGCTGTAACTTTTAACCCGGCAGCCGTCCGCATATGCCGGTACACCCCGTATTGGCGTGGATGGCTGGGAGAGCGCCCACTCATAAAATGAACAGTTCAGGGACTGAAGATCCCCAAGAGTTGATGTATTCCACCCTGGACCACCCTCTTGTCAAGGCCCTGCTTTCGGCGGAAACGTCGCTCCCCTGACCTGGCTGCCAAGTCCTTTTAGGACTGAGGGACCAGGTTGTAACCATGTACCCATGTGGTGGTGCTCGTGCGCTAAGGCTTGAGGTGTTGTGGGTGGTGGCGCATGCCATATTTCGTTGGAAACGGCGGAATATTTACATCTCTCATTAGGTAGCTGGGTCCCCCATCTGTTATCGGTGTCGCCTGTGCCTAAAGCTACCCCCGATCATGTTACTAATTTTCTAAACTAGGTGAAACAAACACGATGAGAAAACGATACTAAGAGAAAATAATTATTGTATTTCCTCGTTGGTAAATCATCGAAATCGAATGAAAGATACCTATTGTTTTAAATATGTACACAATAAAAATATACCGTTTGCTGTCCACTGCGTTGTTCCCAACAGAATGCATTTTTATAATAATTTAAAATTCTGGTCTGTGTCGCTTTAGAGATTATGTTGGAGGATTAAGCTGGCGTTTCTGTCAAATACGCGTTTGTTGTGAGTGGCTGGTTCGTTTCATTCAGGAATCCTTCTGATGGCGAGGCAGCCGAGGGACCAAAGCTGTTTGTCTCAAGACATTTCCTCTACAAATCCCGCCAATCGACTCTATGATGATAGTTACCATCTGAATCGAGTCAATTTGGGGTCGAGATGAGGTTTTATCGCGATGAAATTCTACCGCCTTATTTCGGCGAAGTCCATAAGGGCGCAATAATTCGCAGTTGGAGGATTATTAGGGATGGTGAGCAGCCTCGTGTGTGTATACCTCGTGTGTGTGCGAGCGTGGGCTGATGGAGTGACCGCACGTATTATGTGGATGCGGACGGAGCGGGATTCCACACGAGGTCGCGGTTCTCGGGTTACGTGCGGCTCGTCCCTTCGATTCAACTTCTGAAATGAACAACTGAGGCTGGAATTCGATTTACTATTAAAAGAGCCGAGCGTACATTTCACCTCTCTGCGGGCTGGTTGAAGGGTTCCTTTCAGGACATGGATATTTGCGTGATTCGTTCTCTATTTTACTTCGATACGCCTCGCACTGAATGAAATTCCACCGTGAAAACGGTAAACAACTAATAAACTAACCCTCTTTCTCCCCTTTGTCCTCAACATACCTACACCTACAGGCTGAATTATCATACACCCCACCTCCCTTAACCCTTCAGTAGTCGCAGCAGGTAGAGGGCCTGGGAGGCCGAGATCGTTAAGGCGTCGATTGCTGGAGCTTGAGACTTTTCTGGTCGAAGTTTCGAGGTTGCTGGTTCGAATCCAACAATCCCCGGCGTTAACTCAGCGTCATGAAGCCAACCCAGTACTGGCAGTAAGTACCAAATATGGAGGCTTAACACACACGTGTGTGTGCATGTGTAGGGGCTTGCAAAATTGTAACAACTTTCACCTGGGCAAGAGGATGTCAGCGGCGTCCTCTCACCTAGGGGTGAGGAGGTCGGCAAGGGCTGTCCAGCGCCCATCCGACTTCCCTGTGGCCACAGTGCATAGTAGTAACTGCTCACGCCCTTCAATTAGAGTCCAGAGTGAAAAAAATGGCATAGGGTCGTAGTGATCCAAATCTTACTTTTCTCATTGCGGTCTTCCCACGAGTGCTAGGTCTGTACTACTTACCTTTCACCACAAGAGTCCACTTAAAGTCCAAACACGCTCCAACGTCTAGCAACAAGGTAGGTACTTGGTCTGGGGTATTCGATTAAATATGCAGTCCAAGTGAGCTGTAACTTACCTACCTACCAGCCAACCTTACATCAGAGAACTAAATGATTATAAGCCTACCTTATTGTCCTGTGATTGAGGCACGCTGATGTTTCGCGACTCACACGGCACCGACCAAACAGTCCTACCCGGTTGGTCGCCAAGTCTTGCAGCAAGATTTAGAAGGCTTGTGCCGTGGTGTATTTCTTCCCAATGGAGTACGACACTTCACGGGGTTGCAAAGAAGTACCGGATTCAGGTCAACGTTGTCTGCCTATCGTTTCAGCGGTTAGACGCGGAATGCGCTTTTTCAGGTTGAAATTGTGCCCCCGATGGTAAGGGGTAGCGGGATCCAGTAAGGCCAGCGCTGGACAATACGTTGAATGTTGGGGTAAATGTTGGACCACACTCAACGAGTGACGGCTGGAGCAAAATCCTTAGCTACACGATGTTGTCAGTGGTGGCAAGAGTCCAGTGTCCAGGTTCCCTCCACACGTTGGACCCTCCTTTTTTCTGGAAGGAGACCCTTCTTGGACCCTTCTTTCCTTTGACTTGTGTGCAAAAACCGCTGCCAGAGCGACCACCCTCCAACAACAACATTGGACGCTGGCCGTTGGGCGCTGGACGTTCGATGGTCGGCTACATTGGAAGTAGTTGGTACCATCGAGTAGCGCCAGGTTAATGCTCAGCAAGGCGTGCATTGGATTGTGGATGCCTTGCAAGACACGCGCTTCTGAATCCAGGTCATTGTTTTGTTGGCAGTGCCTACCAAGCGGTAAGAGACCCAAGGGTCATTCTTGGTTTTCATGAATCTTCATTTTCCAGGAATCTCCTCCTTTTTACTTCCTCAAGGTATTCCTCATCGAAACTAAAGTTACCTGCCAGTATGATTTAAAACATTGCCAGGTGTGATTGTCTTTACAAAATGCATGACCCGACCAAACCAAACGTGGAGGTTTTTTGGTGGGGTAATGACCCAACGCGACCATCCAAGTGTGGTATTTCCAGCGCCCGCCACCCATGCCAAAATTTGGTAGTAGAAAAATTTCTAAAAACCTGAAATTTTGGCTAGGGACCCATTTCCGGTACAGTGGTCGACTTTTTAGCCGATCGTAACCAAGACGGGGTAGAGTCAAAAGGCGTATTTCAAAATGGATTTCAAGTCTTTGCGCTAGGCGTGGGGTACATTTCCACAAATGTGAACCCGAATCGATTGGATGGGTCAGGGAGCCAACACATGTTTTCCCATTTCTCCATTTTACTACTTAGCGGGTGGTGTGTTTTTGAAGTTAAATCAAGTTTTATAAAGGAAAAAAAGTAGGTTGTTGTCAAATTATGATCTCATAATGTTTAATACCGGTACTTTTCATCGATATTTGAACTAATATCGGTATTTTGATTTGAAAGGTATCGATACCAGACATCGGATCGAATTTGGTATCGCAACGTCACATAGTAAATCATCAGCGTTGAGAGTGATCCCATGTTCCTCACCTTGCAGCATGAATCATTCCAATTCGGAGGATCTTGTTTACGTATGTTTGCCGAATGGTGCGGGAGTGTTTTACTTTTTTCCTGACTGTTTCGAATCTCTAGTTCGTGACTCTCGTCCAGTATTCCCCTATTTTCGTTGAAGTGCTCGCCACTTTCGGCGAAACATCACGAGCCTACCACTTTACTCACTCGACCAGTCAATATTTGAAAAGTGTCGGACCAGAAAGCTTCAAACAACCACTAACTTCAAATCACTCCAATTAGACGTTGGTGGAAAATTGACATGACTGCACATCCACCTCCCGCTCCAAACCTCGCGAGCACTTTTCATTACTCTCGTCCAACACATATTATTCCCCCATTGTTGAAGGTAGACGTGGAATTGGAATGGACGTTCAAGAGAGCTTTCTCCTACTCAACAATCTGGATGAAAGGGAGCTTTCAGTTTCAACCATGAGATGAAAGCGAGCACACCCGGGAATGCTAGGTGAATTATAGTCGAAAGAGCTTTTTGGGGTGAAAGCACTCATTGCGATATTGTTTCTTTTCAACTATTCATAGCAGTTCACTTCAAGAGTAACGCTTTTAATCACGACTGCTCCTTCTTCAAAGGTTTCTCTGAGTAGGAATGCTTGAAACCATCGCCTTTCATGTGGCACGAGTTGGTTCCACATAGATACTAATCTTGTTGGTTCTCAAGTTCATTTTGAACACGTTCCCCTGTGGAGCACTAACACGCAAGTTTGGCAGCATTTTATTCAGCATCGATCGTAACTAAAACCGAAACAATATACGCCCATGTAACGAATTGTCGCTCAAATCCTCCCTAAAACGTATAGGACGGAAGGGTGAAAGGGAGAATCTAGTGCCACAGGCTCGAGTAATGGCAACAGCAATTCCTCCATTTTGGTTCGTTATTCCTCAAATAATCAACCTGTTTTCATGCAGAAAGTCAATCTCTCCGATTTGCCCCAAAATATCTGTTGCTGGGCGTTTCAAATGTCTAGATCAATATAAGCAAATGTCCGTCCGTACGCCGTCCACGCCAATTTTGGTAGCAGAAAATTTTCTATGAATCTGAAATTTGGGTCAGGGTGTTTCTGGCTTTAGTTGGTCCTCACATCTATTGTGCCCGATCGGACCAAATTGGGGGGGGGGGGGGGGGGGTGGAGAGGGTTGGGGTCAAAATGTGTTACTCGCAAAATTGATTTCGAGATTATTGGCGATCTTGGCGAGTGGGATATCATTTTCGACTAAATTTTGGACGCTAAATCCCATGAGATGGGTCCCGGAACGATTGGTGCTCACCGGAAGAGGTTATGAATCAAAATGGGTATCTATCCACCTATTGCGAAACCGTGTTTTGGAGATTTCTGGTACGTAGGCTTGTGGGGTATCGTTTTCCACTAAATTTAAGGACGCTGATCGATTGGAATGAGTGTCCATGCTCCTGGTCCGAGGGTTAACCAACCCCTGTGAATTAATTTGCAGCGTTTTCCATGGTTGCGTTGTAGAGGCAGACTGGGTGAACCTTGGAGAGCCCTCTCCAGTTGGCAGGTCGTACAAACTAGCTATTTTTGTGGGAATTTTTGGTTCCTGTACAAATCAACTTGCTTATGAACTGTTTACTTTCTGTCTTGGAAGCTTGGTGTGGGGGGGGGGGGGTCCTCAGTTCCAGAGGTACGCTAAGCTCCTGCCTACCTGCCTACTGGAATGAGTCCTGGACACTGCACACTGAATTTTTCCCCCATTCTCTTGCTCTGGGTGTTTCAAGGTGTCTAGATCAACGGGGTTTCTGGTGATAAAAAGTTTTCTAACCATCTGAAATTTGGGTCAGGGACCCGTTTCCTGGTCTAGTTGGTCCTCGAAACTTCTCAGTTCGATCGAAACAAATTTCGGTAGGTAAACGGTCAAACGTGTGTCGTGAAATAAGCACTGTAGGTGGGTCTGTTTCCAGGTGGGAGGGTTGTGCTTTTCAACTTGTCACCCACCCGGATATTGTCGTCTGATCGATCTTAGAGAAGACGACGGGACGAGTTCGACAGATTACATCAGTTCAACCAGTTTCTCCACAATCATGCTAAAAAGATGGTGAATCCTGTGATCAGTGGTGAACCAGGAAGTGCTTTTGAAGTCTTGCTTGGAAGTCTTGTGCTTTTCTGGAGCAGGTATTTATTTACCTATTTCAAATGTGTGTTCTAGAGATTTCTGGTACCTAGGCGTGTGAGGTATCATTTTCTATTAAATTTTGGATAATGAATCGATTGGAATTAGTCCGGGACACTCCTCACTCACTGTTTTCCCTGGTCCAAGGAATAACCAACCCCTAGTAAGCTAAATTATACTCAATGTTAGCGCGTTTCATAGTCAACATGGCTTAGCCATTGATCTTTCTTTCATTCATCCCCAATTGAACGTATTGGAAATCATGCATTTTATCTGCCTCAATACCTTATCAATCGATAAATTAGGTGAAAAATGGGACCGGGGTCACTCCGACCCCACAGTGTCAGAAGTAGGGTCATTCTAGGGTTAAGGGTTAATAACGAGGACGGTGGTTTCATTCTAGACGCATAAAACCTCAATGTTTAGGGGTGAAAATAATTACATCAGTACACCCAAATACATGGGTACATTATCACAATCAGAATGTGGCACTTGAACGTGTTTATAAGCACTTTTCGGGATAAAAGGTTTTGTTCATGTTGATTTCATGAGATCAGTGTGAGCTGCTGAGCACCTACACCTCAGCGTAGTATAATTATCATTTTTGGTGGCCTTAAACATGTGTTATACGAGTGTCCATTCACTATTGTTTGGCCTCCTCTGTTCACAAGGGTGGTAGGTGTACAATATTTTACTACAGCCCCATTCTCCTCCTCGGAGGACGATGCTAGGATATATTTTTTAATCCATCACGGTCCACTCAACTGAAATTGTGCACCCAGATGTTCGTTCATTCGACTCCAGAGTAGTGTATTCGCTTATGAAACGGATTTGTTTTAATCTCAACTCTCTCTCGGGGGGAACGTTCACAAATCCGTATTTATAAGCCCTCCCTTTGGTTCTTGCGCTATCGTTCTATCCCTCAATCAATTTTTAAGCCTATTCCCCGGAGTAACGTTTTCAATCAGCGTAATCGTTCTCATGAAATATTCAACGCCCGATACACCGTATTGTGTTGTGGAGAGACTAGCTGGTGAATCTTCATCCTAACTGACTGTTGGATGGCTAATTCAGCGACCACGATCACTTTTTTATGTGAGTCCAGGGAGTAGCCGTGATACGGTCTTTGAAGTTGAGCGGCCTACAAGCTTCCATTTTGATTATTTTGAGATCGAATTGCATATTTAGAGTCTCAACCTATCAAATCCACTTTTTTGCTCTGCTTAGATCTGTTGGAGCCTAAATATCCCTTATTTTCTAACCTTGAAGAACACTCCAATTATTTCTCGTAATAAAATGTAATAGTAATCAATTTTTTTTTTTAATATTTGATTTACAACACGCCTACATTGCATAAAATCTCGAAAATGCATTTTTCGAAATACACATTTAACGCAGCATTTTGTAAAATGTGACTGTTTGCTTGTTTTCGACTTAATTCTCATCAATATTTATCAGGATAGAGCAAAAATGTGTATTTCGAATAATAGATCTTGGCGATCCAGACGCTTGGGGTATCATTTTTTATTGCTATTCGGATAGATTGGCTCCCATCGGAAGAGGTTGTGGGTCAAAATGTGTATCTATTTACCTATTTCAAAAGTGATTTTTCGAGATTCCTTCTACCTAGGCGTATGGGGTATAATTATTCTCTAAATTTTGGACGCTACATCGATTGAATGAAAACGTGAGGACGCACGCGACCTTGCGGCTAAACTGGGAAGCTTGGATTGAGCCGGTTACAAACCCACTGCTTTGGAAGCGTTTTCTTTCAGATTGAGCCAGATTTGGACCATTAGGCGTCGCAGAGTGATGGAATGGATCATAATCTTGTGAAAAATAAAAACATAATATATTTTTGGAAATGAATGCGCCTCAGTTGTCCACAAAATCAGCATTAGAGGTGTAATAGTAGTGTAAAATAGGTTCTTCACATTCCACAGAGGTTGGTTCTCTTAGGACAGAATGTCTCTACCATAAAATCGGTTAATAATAATCTCGTCGTTGAGACTCACTGCGCATTTTGCAACATGCGAAACTGCGAAAGCGTACCACAAACTTCAAAGGAAGCTGACGCCCAACTTATTTCTGAGTCCGGATGAAGGCGAGAAGGTCGGATATTCATTTTTGATGTCGCAACTCCCCGGTAGCACTCAGCGAATACTCTTTCAGCCATCAACTGAGAAGCATAGGGTGGTTAGCCATTTCGAGAGTTACGCGGATTCACGTTTCTACAAGTTTTCATTACATTGCGGCGGGAATTTGGCGCGAGGAGTAGAATTCAAAACATTTTGACAGCGCTTCGCTTATAAACCATTCACTTTGATGAATAGACGCCCCCCCCTCCTCCCAATAGCCCTCCAAATCCGGATGAAACTTGAGAAACACTATCGCTCTCTGGGAAGTTGCCACCCACCTTGGCATCCAACCTCAGCAAGATTATTGATCAAATACCCACGGAACGAACTAGCTAGTGTTGAGACAATGAGAGTTAGTAGTGGAACCCGGCGCACTGGGTATATCTCACCCGCAATACACTCCGGTCTCGACGGAGTGATCGCCCACATGTCTGGTCATGAAGGAAGGGTCAGGTTATGCGGATGACTTTGAGCTATACAGGTCTTGCAACCTGATAAGATATTGAGTTCTCGATTGCATGCCTCAATGCCGAGCTGATGAAGCTTGGCTGGTGGTGTCTTTCTTTTGGGATGCGGGTAAGCACCCTAACGACTAAAGTGATGGTGGTGGGGTGCGCTAGGACCTTGTCAAAGGAGAATGGCATAGTGCAAGGGGCTCACCCCGCTCCCCTATGGGGACGCTCCTCTGCAGTATGTTGCGGAAGCCATAAACCTGGAAATTCACGAAGAACTTTGTGAAGTGTATGGAGAGAAGTGTATGAGCTCCGGGATGGTGCGCAGAAGGGTCAGGGAATTTAAAAATGGCCGAACAGACGTGTACGACGAAGCCTGTGCAGGGTGGTTATCTTTTTTGACGAAACAATTGCCAGAGTCGATGCGGCAATACTCAAAGATCGACGGATTACATTTTGGGAGCTGTGCAATCAGGTTCCGGAGGCCAGCAAAACCACAATCGACATGATTTTGACTGAATATTTAGGCTATTCAAAGGTCTGCGCAGGATGGGTACCAAAAACGCTCACTGCAGACCACCAGCGGCAGTGGGCAGAAGCGGCCCGAGAATTTTCTCGCTTTTCATGGAACAACCGAAGAGGAATTTCTGGACTGTTGCTGGCGACGAGACCTGGGTACCGGTGACTATCGAAAGCGCAAACTCCATCCTAATGAGGGATCATCTAAGTTTGCGCTTTTGATGCCATCAGAAGCGCAAAGTCTCGCTGGATGGGAACTCCGGCAACGCCGGGTAATGTTGAGCTCTGTTCTGTTGACATATAAATGTTATTGAGTCGCATCTCCGCACAATTCAGTTCCTTTAGCTTCTGTGACCAAGAAATCGTGATGTTCGCTTCCCAAAAAGGTCTCAAGTTTCTTGCTGACCATGGACCAACGATTTTGGCTGATGGCACTTTTTATGCTTCACCCCGTCTTTTCACGCAGCTTTACACTATTCATGTTTACGCCAACAAAGCGTACATACCGGTAGTATATTTCCTGCTACCATCAAAAACTTCATCAACCTATGAAACCATGTGGTGCATCCTCCGTTCTGTCATCAGAGAAAAAGTCAGCGTAGAGTTCACCCCTTCAACTGCAGTTCTGGACTTCGAATCTAGTGCACATGTAGGCATAAGAAGAGTTTTTCCACAAATTACCGTCAGAGGCTGCACTTTCCATCTGGGGCAAGCCTGGTTCAGGAAAATTCACTCTTTGGGACTGAAGAAGTTGTACTGTTCACCTTCACCGTCGGAAATCAGCACGTGGCTACGAAAGTTCCTTGGATTGCCGTACTTGCACCCCTATGAAGTCGACGATGGATTCACCGACTTGATTTCTGAAATGCCGAATGACCGAAGAGCCGAGAAATTTGCGGATTACATCCTGGCCAATTATGTATCTGAAGGAAGTCGTTTCCCACCCCGGTTATGGGCAGCAATTCCTACAAACCTTGCGATTCCCAGGACGACCAACGGCGCAGAGGCATACCATCGTCATCTCAAGGACGCGTTGTATTTTCCTCATCCAGCGGTATACACGTTAGCTGAGGTTCATCGCAATGGACATTTACCACAGATTTGCGCTTTTGACGTGTCCGATCCCGGGCTTGCGCTTTTGATTGGTATACTTTTGCGCTTATGACATGCAGCCCTGGGTACACTACACCAAACCGGAACACAAAAGAACAATCGAAACAGTGTATGCACCCTTCTTCGCCAAGAGCAAAGAAGTTCAAACAAATCCTGTTTGCCGGAAAAACCATGGCTAGCGTTTTTTGGGATCAAATGGCCGTATTGTTGTGCGAGTTTATGCCTCGTGGGACAACAGTCAATGCTGAACAGTACTGTGAGACCTTGAAAATTAATTGTATGATGCGGCTGATGAAATAGTTCAATTGAGGGGTAGCTTGATGAAAGGAAATTCGCGAAGTGGGGTAAACATGAGAGAGGGCTGCAGATAATTTGTGACGGGGAACGGTTCGGTACAGTGGGCACCCAGGCGAGGCGGGTGCAGGCCAAGAGCAGGCAGGTGACGAGGAGCATGCAGATGGCCAACCAGAAGACCATGCAGGAACGAGATGTCTGTGATTATGCGCCGATAGGATGGCCGCAAGAGGTCACGTCGAGTGCTCAGCGAAGTTCAGCCCTTCTCTCGAGATGCGGAGTTTGATGGCCATGAAGAGCAGGAATGCCCGGTGCACCCAACCGACATAAACTCCGTAACGGAGGACCATGTGTTTCAACCCAATGCAAGAGTGGCCACAACAAGGAGAGACACCCACGTGTTATGCTTTAACAGGTAGGACCAGCATTTTGTAGAGGGTTGTCAAGGCAGGAACACTGTCAAGCTCCTCTCCTCGAGCGCCTCTCAAAACCGAGAAAGCGTGGGCCGCCACCCAGGCTATATGGTCGCTAAAGGTGAGCCAAGAATCCAGGAGGACACCGAGGTCGCGTACACACTCCAACCTACCCAGCGGGACACCCAATACAGTAGTTGTGTACATAAGGCAATGAGGTACGAGCGAATGTGATGGTAGTGCACTTGAATGGGTTCACATTTAGATCACCCCCAGCACACCAAGCCAACAAGCCATCAAGACTCACTTGAAGGAGTTGGGAGTCAGATGGGGATTCAATACGACGTTAGAGCTTCCAAGGTCACCTCTCCTCCTGGTGCCATACATAGTTCCAAGCAGAGTCGTTTTCGGCATTCGTAGCTCGCTCATTCGTGCTAGTCGTCCCAACCATTCAATTCTTCTCGCATAATGCAGACAATCTAGACAAGATCCATATAACTCATACAACTCGCCATTCTTCCGTACTCTCCAATCTCTCCTGTCCATGTTTTGGACTTGCCCGTTCTAAATAAATAAATTGACCTCTGCCATAAAAGTCTAGGTTGATTATTTAAGGATAATATACCAAAACTTGAGTACTAATCCGGAGGACAGTGAAAAATATCACTTCACCATTTGGAACTAATCCTAATTCGTCATACGGCTGTATAGGATGAACGGAATACTAATAAACGTTCTGGTGTTCGTCGTTTTTAGTGTGAAATAAAAGGCTATATGTGGCTATTATTCCAGCTTCGTTCGATGAATTGCTGGAAAGTGGATCCAAAGACGAACGATAAAAAGAAGAAATCGCAGCGTTCAAAAAACAAAAATACTAACGAAGCAGCCGTACCGAGCTGTATTTTTTCACAACCCTGTCACTCCACTAAGGCCGTGTCGCGTTTTTGTTCCCTTCGAAGGAGACGCCCCCTTTTTTTATTCGACCCCTCCGATCCTTCGATGTTGACTTAACCAACGACCTTCCAAGTTGTCAATATCAAGCGCGGGAGAAAAACTAATTTATACGGTCCTGGAAAAATGAGTCCACGAGTTGATCGAGTTTTCCATTGTATAGCAATCAAGGGACTGCGTTCAATCATCGTTAGAACGAGAAGAAACGAAATCACGAAGTAATGTGTCAGCGACTGACGAGCCTGCTGCGCTAGATCCTTAGAAATTTTTCGTGAAATATAGATTTTGCAGTTGGCAGACGTGGTAGCCGTGACAGATTTAATTTCAGCCCAATTACAATATAGTATAGGAAATACATTTTAGAATCAACTTAGAAGAAGGACAGTTGGTAATGGTAGGGAGTGATGACAATCATAGCATATTGGCAAGCACGTAACATGGAATTATAGCAACAAAGATCACAAAAACTTCACAAAGGTGCGCGGGGATGAACCAGGCCCTTGAGGGTGCTCTGGGAATCCACAAAGGAGGTTAAGCAATAGGTTGGCTGACTTGGGGATGTTGCTCAATGGACGACATTGCAGGGTAATTCGTTGCCAAGATGGGGATGTAAAACAGGCAGCTGGATCGCACAGCAGCTCGCGGTGGCCGGATGCATATCTTGGAGAGAATGGTTGGGCAGACCAGTCGGGCATTCAGGAGCTTGTAAAGGAAAATTAAGATCCTAAAGATCAAAGGATCCTACTGACAGACAGTCGGGAGCTGGCTACAGCCGATTTCACTCGAAGGAATCCCACATTTGTTGGCGGCATAGCGGAGGAACTAATACTGCACCCTCTCAAGACTATAACGGTGGACGTCGTAGAATAGGGACCAGACCAAAATGATACGTACTCCAAAATTGGTACAACTAGAGACTTATACTGCGAGACAATTGCTGGGATACTAAGGTCCCTCGTGTTCCTCTCCAAATAACCCATAGCATTCATTGCTCTACTGGCAGTCGCCGCAATGTGCTCTGAGAAGGTCAGTCGCCCATCCAGCAACGCACCCAGGTCCCTCAAACTTACCAATTGGGACAGTTATTGTTGGCACAGCAAATAGCCGAAGTCAATGTCACGAATGAACGGAACAATGGAACACTTGGTAGGGTTCAGGAACAAAGGATTCCCCAATGGTCCATGTTGGCCACGTCAGTGAAATGTTCATTCCTGTACCCTTCCAAACTGGTACCACGGGTGGGGAGTCCCTGGCCACTGAAGCGGCAAAGCTTCACAGCTCCCACCCCCCACCCCACCCCACCCTTTCCCCAAATTGAGGTATGAAACTATGGTCCGATGTAATAGACTATTCGGGGAGCTGTAGTTGTGGCAAAACCTAGCCTGAGGGCTTTATTCTGTGATGGTGCCATAAAGGGGAGGCCTGTGCTGCATACATTCGTGAAAAGTGTTCCAACGTAGACCGGCTCTGGGAGTTGAGATGGATACTCGGGCACTCCTCTGCTTAAGTGGTACGAATGCACGAATTCTCGAAACTCGGTATTTAGGGGGAGTAGTTTACTAATTTCCATCTAAGCCCTGCTGAATGAAGGGACGATCATTCCTGTCTCATTGGCTGTCTCCTCGTTGCTTGTAGAAGGGGGGAGAAGTATAACGCACGGGGTAAGCTCTCCTATTAACTGTAACTACCTCTTTGAATCGGGATTAGAAACACATTGGTCCAAGTTGTTCCTGAAGAATCCCACAGTCCGTTGCAGAGTGGATGCGGCGAAAAATCTTCAAATCGTCAGCGAACATGAGACGGCGCACCACTGGACCCAGCCCCAACACCACTCCATTTCTCATCAGGAGGAAACATAAAGGTCTGACATAACTTTTGAGGGATTCCAGAGGTTGCGACGTACTGGGAAGACCAACCACTTTGCTGTTGAACCATATTCCCATGCTCAGTCAGGTAACTAGCCAGCCAATCCAAAAATGGACCGTATACTCCCAAAGAAACAAGCAACAAGATGATGCTTATGAGAAAGCATTTTGAGCATGAGAGCTTTTGCATAATAGGTGGAAACAACATCCGTCGTCACCCCCTGGGTACCATCCATAATGTGATCCTGCAGTGACACTAGATGGTGGTCACCGTGGACCTACCACTCACAAAACCATGGTTCTTTGCGATGAATGGTGAGAATTGTAGTAATAACCTGGCAACAGTCAGCTTCTCCAACAGCTTGGTAGCACACAACAGAGATCACAACGGTCGATAGTTCTTATTGCGTGTCCAATCACCGCCCTTGAGTAACAAGGAAACGCTTCCGCTGGGTTGGGAAGACACCAGCAGCCAGCGATCCATTGTAAAGTTCCAAGAGAGGGTGACAGATGCACCCCCTCATAGAATTTTCAATAATGCTTTTATATCAGGAAAAAGGCCTGCCAGCTTGAATGCTTCTTTACAAGAAGTCCTATTTCCTCCTCACCTGAATAATAAAACGATTCTTCCTGACGCTTCCTACCTTTTTCCAAGGAATTTCGCCACTGTAATAATTTCTCCTTCCTTGATGGGATCAAAACGAGATGGGATTGGAAGTAGAAGGTGTTGAGGAACGACAATAACAAGTTATTGCGTCGTCTGTTGCTCTGTTGGATGGTTCAATTGGGATCGGGGTCTTCTTCGTGGCGATATAATTGTGGAATTTCTCTTCAATTGAGCACAATATCCACTGTTGACAAAATTACTTTGAGATTTAGCGATTGCGCCAAATGTTGGACTTCGTCATGCCATGTTTTTGAGACTGCTCCTTCGACTCTAGGGCAAATAATAATATATTTAAATCGTGGAAACGATCAGACAACTGACAAAGAACGCCCAGCTTCAACTTTCTCGAAAGACAAACCGACTTCTTCGGAATAAATTCCTTCATTTTCACCTCCTTCAACGGAAATAATTGACTGGTGGTAAACGCGTAAAGAACTAGAGAGAAAAGCTGAACGGTTTTATAACCTATAAATGAGGTGAATAAATTGAAAGGGGGTGAAAAGCGCAGAGAAAAGCAGAGGAGGCGGCTTTGAAAAGTTCCGAGCCTTCCATTAATTAGGAGCTCTCCGGAATGACCATTAATCTCCGCTTTCGTCGTTCCCGTTAAATTAATGGACAGTGCAGTGCTTTCCATGAGAACGCAACATTTTAATAAGTGGACTAGTAGATTGCAATCACTTTAAGTACCGAATGAGCCGTTAAGTTCATTAGCTCTTCCGGTACGAGCGATAATGACAACTTCGTATGAAGAGTTATAGGAGGCAGTCCTCGTTATAGTCTGAAATTTTGGTCAGGGAAAATTGTCTTCGACCGAATTTGGTGTCAGGGACTTGATTCCGGCTTTAGGTAGTCTTTAAAACTTTTCAGCCCGATCGGACCAAACTTGGGCGAAGTAGGGGTCAAAATGTGTATTTCGAAAAATGGATTATCAGGATTTTTGGCAATCTAGGCGTATGGGGTATCATTTTCGACAAACTTTTGGAGGCTGAATCCTATGAGACGGGTCTTGGGAACGATTGGCACCCACCAGAAGAGGTTATGGATCAAAATGGATATCTACCGACCCAATTTGAATATGTGTTTTCAAGATTTCCGGTACCTAGGCGCGTGGGGTATCATTTTTCTCTGAATTTTGGACCCTGAATCGATTGGAATGAGCCACCATGCTCCTTATTTTAGGAATAACCAACCCAGTACAAATGTATTCGCAAATGCATGGGATTTCTTCAAGCGACTCCCATTGACACTCTTCTAGCGGAATCTGGTGAATCTCCTTCGTACCATCGGCATCAAATGCTTGCGGATCAATTCGTCTTGAAACTCAAATCCCACAGTAGGACTGTAGTTGAATACTTGTGTCGACTAAGTACGAACATGCTGATATCCAACTCCAAGATGAACATGCCGTTACTTGCCACCAGTTTCCTACAAGAAGACGTAGATATTTCCAAACTCCATTGCTCCTGTAAGCCACCACCATTCACGTTGAAATATCCAGAGCTGATGGTTCCCGTGAAAATTCATCATTTCACATACGGGAATCGAGAAGAGCAGAATTTAAACGATTAGTTCAAGATCATCACTCACTCCAAATGGCCAGAAGCCGTACAAATCTTCACTAATGGCTCAAAATCCGGGAATTCAGTTGGATGTGCCTTCTTTGACGCTTCCAACAATTACTATGAGACGTACAAACTACCGAACATGACTTCCAGCTTCAATGCTGAAGCAACCGCGATCCTAAAAGCCGTTGAATACATCGATAGATCAGGAAGAATTTATGAATACTTAATATGCACCGACTCTCTCAGTACGTTGCAGCTACTGAAATGAAGCAGCATCCAGAGAGCCAAATGACATCATCGTTCTAATACTCCGACTATTGAGGTGCTGCATGGAAAAATAGGGAAAGTTAAATTTCATCTGGGACCTGCAGGATTGGGGGCTAACGAACAAGTGGATCAGTGGGCTAAGAGAGGCGCATTTGATGGACACCCGCTAGGTTCTCTCGTCATGGCCGAAGATTTGATACCCTTCATCAATCAAGATCACAAGGGAAAATGTAGGAGGAGATTTGTCGGGTCCAATAACGCCAAATTCTATAAAACCGTCCAACCCAACCCCCTACAAGTGCCGTGGTTTTCAAAAAAAGGCATAGAGAAATCCCTTGGACGAACCATTTACCGCCTGAGGGTAAACTATGGAGTCTGCGACGCGTTCCTATACCTCACCAACCAACAGGAAACGGCACAATGTCGAAAATGTGGAGCTTCAATAGGATCACTCGAACAAACAATTATGGAGTGCCAAGATTATGAAAGTCCAAGAAGAGTGTTGTTCAGTTCTATTGCGAGAAAGACAAAACTTTAATGTAGAGTATCGTGCCATTCTAGCTTCTAGGAATATTTATGTAAACAAAGAAAGCATAATATTTATGTATATATTATGTATATATAATATAATATTTATGTACTATGGCCGTATACAGTTTTGTAATGCCCATAAAAATTTTAAAAAAGACCAACCCCTGTGTAAGAATTTGCAGCGTTTTTGGTAATTTTTCGAATAGGTTTCAGGGCAAAATGTGTCATACTTCAGAACAAATTTTTCAAGTTTTTTTTTTTTTTCTGCAAATTTTAACAAAGCCGTTCTTATATAAGTTGATGATTTTTTTTCTCCAAAAATGTAGTTCACCAGAGAAAATGCGCTTGGCTTTTTATATGTTAGCTAGTTAGAATGAAAATATAGGTTTTGGCTTATCGTGACGGAGCTTGATGCCGTCGTGTTCATTTGATGATCTCTGCATAACTTGAATGCAAAAGACACCAGATGAAAGGATAGAACATCTTCGTCCATATTCTATTCTTCAACGAGTCATTGTCACCCGCCACACGAATCCTATAATGAAATCGAGTAGAAATCTTTGCGGTTGGAACCGCGTCTACCGCAGCACTTCGAGAAGGATTGTTTATTCAAGAGCTTACAATCGACGAGATAACAAATGGGTCGTTGTTGAGCGACAGCAAACTCAATAACGAGCGTTTCATAGAACAAAGAACAATTTCAACAAAGACGCTGACAAAAGGGGAAGCTTTGAGGAAACGAAATAAAACCGGCTGTCTTAAAAATCCTGTCTGACGTCATTGCGCTGGATATTGCAGTGGCGCGTCGGCCCCACCGGTACTAGATCCGGATTAAGCTGGCTACGAGGATGAATGCTTGATTAATGGAATGTTATTAGGGAAGGACGCTTCTTCAGCGTTCTATTTTAAGCGGGAGAGATAAATTATTGTCAGAGTTGGAACGTCAAAAAGACTAATCACTGCGTTTCTATCTTAAGGTTTTTACGTACAATATGGACAAGGCTTATTTTAAAGAGCCTTTTTTTTCTTTTTGGCAAAAAATTATGGGCAGGGAAAATATTGGTCAGATGAAAAAGTTTAGGTTCGAAAGAGAGCGAGGAGTGAGTGAGTCTGGATGGAAACTTCAAATCCGCCTTGATGGCTCAACGTAACAAGTTTGACAGGAAATCTTAAACTTTTTGAGAAACTTTGTTCCTTTTTGAATGGTGAAAGACCAGAGCTTCATCATTGATAGTACGGGTAAGTGTTCATCCCTGGTTTTCCCTGTGTTGAAGTCAAATTATTTCCATGTGAACACTTTTTTGGTTTTCCTTTTGTCTATGAAATAAAGCAGGTGATACTGAAAATCATGTTTATTCCCACGGTTGGAAGTAGAATGGTGAAATTACATAATATTTTTGGGTAAAGTATAATTCTTCACTTCGGTACAATTGGTAGTCCAATCCAGGTAGTGAGGTGGAGTGGAGCCATGAGCAAAATGGTCAAAATGATCAAATCTGAAGGACAGCTGTCTGTTGAATTACAGGGACCTCATCTGCAGGGTTGCCAGATGGTTGTGAGTTGAAAGGGGGAATTGGGGTGAGGGGGTGGGTGGTATGTACATGACACTGTGAAGAGTACAGAGTGAAGTGTAAAGAGTGCAGAGTGAAGAGTGCAGAGTAAAGAGCGACAAGTGCAGAGTAAAGAATGAAGAATGCAGAGGGGCGTTACCTAACTGACTCCCAAAGAATCAAAAGTGAGAGGACGTGGTCACGTGATAAACCAAACTGACTCCCGTAGGCCGTCAGCCCCCGACAAAAATGCAAACCAATGGGAACCCCCCAGTAGGATGAGCCGGATGTGGCACGGGATAAACGCACAATCATCAACCCCAAATCACATAACCAGAACCCCAGCAGCAGCACCAGCGGCAACACAGGTCCATCCAGGACCTCAACACCCCCAGGAACGCCATCCAGGGCAGCAACTGCCCATCAGTCAGGAAAACCAGTAGCAGCGGGAATCCCAAGGGGGTCATCCCTTGCATGATCCCCGCCGCCAGGAAGGAAATCAACGACCCAATAGCGGGGGAGAAGAGAGAGCGGGACCGAACTTCCCTGGACGGGACTGGGTCAGCAGCAACCAGGCCATGGATGGAAGGCAACCGGGACCTAGCACACCTCAAAGAACTGAGCCTTGAAGCGACCACAGCTCTCCAGGCTGTAAGAGCATTCATCCACAGCGCCGAAAGCAAGCTGAACAAGGTTCAGTCCGCCGTCCACACCGTTTTTACTAGTAGATAATTTTCTCAAAATCTGAAATTCGGGTCAGTCCGTCCCCGGCTCTAATTGGTCCTCGAAACTTTTCAGCCCAATAGTACCAAATTTGAGCGGAGCAGGGGTCAAAATGTGTTTTTTGAAATATGGATTTTCGAGATTTTTGGTGACTTAGGCGTGTAGGGTTTTGTTTTTCACTAATTTTTCAACGCTGAATCGATTGAAATGAGTCTCCATGCGCCTGGTCCAAGAATAACCAACCCCTGTGAATGAATTTGCAGCTACCTTTTTGGGTCGATTCAAGAAACAGATAGCTTCTGATGGAACGTTTTGGGGGACACCCTGTAGAGTCCTTATAACACGAATGGCTGTTGGACTGTTCTCTGGTCACATACCTTTGTGTTACACTAATCACTTGTTATCTCTACTTCCGTTCAAGTCATGCCGTCTTCAAAATACCCCAAGTCAATTCCCCCAGGATTTGCTTCAATTCAGCGCAAAATGGCCAAAGGGGACAAGAATACGAAAAACGCTCATTTTCTCCTTTTCAGGATCATTACGTTCAGAAGGCGATCAATGTTGACTGAATAAGACATGGGAGCCATCATGCCAAATGTCTCGACCACTTGAATAATTCAATACGGAAAATCTTACCGGCCGATTCATTTGGAATGCAAGTTTTATCGTGTTCCACGGAAATATCTTTATAACCGAAGACCTTCCGTTCAGATTTGTTTGACAAAACGGTTTCTCGCTCCTAATAAATAGTCCCGTTTTGTTCGGTTATTCCTTGAATAATAAACCTATGTTTTCATGCAAAAGTTTATCTCTCCGATTCGGCCCAAAATTTATTTTCTGTGCGTTTCAAGGTGTGTAGATCACAATAAGCAAATAGTCCCTCCACTGTCCACGCCTATTTTGGTAGTAGACAGATTTTTTGAAATCTGAAATTCGGGTCAGGGACCCTTTTTACCAGATTGGACCAAATTTAGGGAATCTGAAAAATTTAAAGAATTTGCTGGGTTTTTCTTCGTCTCAACTTGAATCCAGCTTTTGGATTTTGCGTTCATTTCCAGATAGTACCCACTTGATGAAATCTGAAGGGATCAAAGAAAAACGTTATTCCTCGCACCAAGCGCATGGAGACTCATTTCATCAACGTGGAGAAAATGGAGGAAACAGTGAGTGTGGCGGGTCCTGGACCCATCTCAATCGATTCAGGGTCCATAATTCAGTGGAAAATGATACCCCACATGCCCAGGTACCAGAAATCTCGAAAACACATATTCAAAATGGGTAAATATATACCCGTTTTGACCCATAACTTCATCCAGAGGGCGCCAATCGTTCCGGGACCCATTTCATTGGATTCAACGTCCATGGTTTAGTGGAAAATGGTACCCCACACGCCTAGATCGCTAAAAATCTTGAAAACCCATTTTTCAAAATACACATTTTGACCCCACCCAAATTTGGTCCGATCGGGCTGAGAAGTTTCGAGGACCAAGTAGAGCCGGGAACAGACTCCTGACCCAAATTTCAGATTTATAGAAAATTTTCTACAAAAAAAAAAAAAAAAAAAAAAACAGCGCGGACGGGGGACGGACGGGATTTGACATCTTGATCTAGACACCTTGAAACGTCGAGGAAAAAATGTTGGGCCATTTCGGAGAGCATTGATTAATTTAAGGAATAACCAACCAAAAACCAATTCTGCCACATTATGCGGTAAAAATTGAATTGAATTTTTGGTTTACTCGTCCCCGTCAATATTTCACTTTTTGGGCGCCCCCTCGCACCCTTCCTGGGCTCTTTTCAGCCCCTGGGGGTGCTCTCAAGTTTTTAACATGAGATAAATTACACTTGAAGCTTTAAGCTTCAAACTCCACATCCGAAAACCCCAAATCAGACAGAAAAACGTGCAAATACCGCCTGGGAAGCGATTTCACCCCCGACATTCACCACCAACCCTCATCCAACCAATAGCCTCCTACGGCGGATTAAGCGATACAAACAAAAGCTTTCTGCCGGCAAAACCTTGTTGTTCTTACAGTGACCGAGTTTGCGGAGGTGTTTCATATTTGTCACGTCCCACAACTTCTTCCTTTTCCATTTTAGCGCGACGGTTCATTCTTTTCAATTCCAACCTGTTCTACTCGGCAGATGGCCCGTTTTATCCTACTGGTAAACAGAAGCGCATTAGGGAAATTTCTCCTTTTGGAGCCACCCACTTTTTCTCTCGTTTAGATTTATCATCGCAACTGAGGTCGGCACTTCTCGAAAATTCCGGCTAAGGGGAGGATCTTTCTAATATTTACAATTCCTTTTCATTCCACGTTTATCTGCTTTATTGGATGATTTGCTGAAGCGCATTATTTCTTTGGAAGGAAAGTGTCTGGCACACTTAAAAAGTGGAGTTGCAACCACCGTAGAAGTTTATGTTCAGGAAATCTTGAATGCCTAGATTATTTTTCTCTTTGAACATTCGTCAACATGAAGAAACTTGATGTTTCACATGATACAAAAGAGCTTTTGTGAGCCAATCTGAATTGACTGAAATAACAGCACACACGGACCACAATCAGTTTCAACACCACAATATGTGTCTTCTATAAGCCATGAGAAGGTGGACACTGAATCACTGTTTCATAGTGTTGCAAGACTACACCTGCACCAGTCTCCCGGACAACCAGCATTACAAGGTCAATGACACTTGGAGGGCTAAGGGTCACTCTCAAGTTCCCAGAACCAGGGAAGACTCGAGAAGGTTCTCAGCCAAGGGAGCGAGCATAAAAAGGGACCGAGGAAGGCCACAGAGGGCAGTTCAGTTTGGAGTCTGAATATAGACGCTTTGTGTAATAAATTGTGCCCTGTTACAACGGTGTATTGTGCCTTGTGATTGTGTAAGTGTATGAATGAGGACAGTGTATTTGAGTGAACAATTGTAATAAATTATTTACAAAGAGCAATACATTTGTAAGATAGATTCAGAACCATTCAGAAAGGCCTCGATAACAACTACTCAATTGGAAACCCCTTTTTTGGTCTTTACTCTTATCAGTCTATGCTGAAAATTCCATTATTAAAGATAAATTTTACTGGTTTCATGAAAATTGTGAATTTTTGAATAATAAACTTTATTATAGAGTTTAATTCAGATGATGTGAGAAGAAGCGCGTCTTCATCAGCACCTCGCATATTATGTATAATATATAATGTAGTTTAAAAAAAAAAAAAATCATAAATAAACATTTGGGACGGAGAGCCGTACAAAAATTTGCAAAATTGAGCAAAAAAACCTTTTTAGGTAAACATTAAAATTTTGTATTGAAAATATATTAATTTCAATGCTATATCTAACGAATATCTGAATTTTCGGTTTACAGCGTGAATTAAGGAAACCAAGGTCATTTTAGTGACATGAGGACAAACATTTTCTCCGCTTCACGGAAAAGCATGGAATTGTGGATATAAATACATACTGTAGATGGGTTTCATCTTAATTTTTCTACATTGGTGTTTAAGAGACATTGTACAGAAATTGGTATAGGAAATATATTGGTTTGTTTCGAGATGTAGCGACAATATATCAACTTCCACTGTGGCGTGAAAAAATTTGAATTCACGCCTTCCCTCCCAATTCAAACTGAGCGCGGTTTCGCTGCCTTCCGTATCTCATCGATTGCCACTCATCAATCTGTCCAGTGATGCCACCTGAGTGAAGTTTTCCTCAACTGGTGTCTTCTCAATTTTATCAGCTTCCTCGTGCTTGTGGTGCCCTACCATTCCAATCTCGCTTTTGTTCTCCCATTTGCACATTTTGCTTTCGAGTGCTCTTGTTTTTCCATTCAATTAAAATTTCGTTCTGCTTCACTGACGTCGCCTATTGCCATCCGTCCCGCAGTTTTGGGTTACTGCTCTGCTGCTATCGTCAATCGTCCCCTGTCGCCCAGAACATCATGCAAGACAACTCGAAAACATCCCCTTCTGTATCATTTCCCAACTGTTTCCACCCAACAAACCAGTAGGACTAAAATTCTAGTCTTAATTTCCAGCAGCTAAAACAAAGACTGCTAGATAGTCAAGTAACGTTTAATTTACTTTTTTTAATTTTTTTTGTTTTTTTTTTTTGTTGCAATTTATCGTCTTTTGGTTATACCTGTGACAAGAATACCCTGAGAAGTATCGGCTTTCGTTTCTTTCTTTCTTTTTTTTTTCTTTAAACAGAAATAAATTTTATTCTATTCAATTTAATTCAAGTTTTTTTCGTTACCTACTCACTTTATTTATATATTGCCGAGGGTTCATCCCCACCTGTCTCTTGTCTATGTCACACCACTGTTGAGGTTTGAGGACAACTACCCAATCCTTGACATTCCCCTCTTAGCTAAGTGACATCATACACGAGCGTCATCTAC
Organism: Cyrtorhinus lividipennis; assembly: GCA_019603395.1. NCBI lineage: Eukaryota > Metazoa > Arthropoda > Insecta > Hemiptera > Miridae > Cyrtorhinus > Cyrtorhinus lividipennis. The sequence continues at coordinate 12,964,740 of CM033998.1, read as the reverse complement.
AGTTGAACTAGGGAGTTGTCTCTGTTGAGTGCTGCTGTCGCGGTAGAGGTTGTAACCTCGAAGAGTCTTGTTGTTCGGCTATATTGACTTTGGTGCTTGGCTATGAAAGTGTTATAATATCTTCTTTCGAGGTGATACGTATTTAACGAGAATACAAGTATATCGATTCTATCCTATCATCTTCCCCAGGTTCCATTTAATTGAATTAGTAGTAGTTAAACCAATATCGCGTTATGTATACATCGCTTAGGCGGTTATAAATTCACTTCCACTCAAAGGGAAGTCCTTGGGAAGTGTCCGATCATTTGCAGCGTAGTCGCTGGAGTTCTGGTGAGAAGTGGTTTATGAGTTTCACCCGCTCAGTTGTACCCGGCAGCTTTCGTGAGTAGAGAATTAAGGCTTTGAATTCTGTAATAGTTTAAATCGTCGTAAGAAGGGACGTGACCGAGTAGTATGAAGATATCCGAGACGAGACGTCGGTTCGAAGTGAAGTACTAGAACACAGCAAATACTAAAATTGGGGTAAGATTGAGCGAACCTAGGGTGGCGTTTCGTGGAGTAGGAAAGACGCGACATAAATCCATGGTAGTCGAGGAAATCCCCATTGTGGTTCCACGGGAACTGCTTATGGACGATGAATGTTAGTGGACTCGGTCACGTAGACGAATTCTAGCCAAAGATTACATGAACTCTAATCTATGATTCTAACTAGTGCAAGAGCTGTTCCACTAACAAATGAATGAAACGTCCCATAAAAATTAATATGAACGAAGGAAAATTAGTCGGGGGTAAGACGCTATGGGATAACGAAAGCTGGCCAAAACAAGAGAGTTTGAGTAAGATTAGTAGTTAATAGATTCTTGACTTGTGTAATCTAAATGAAAGTAGAGTTGAAGGCATGTTTATGTTTCAATGCATGAAGCCCCCTACATTCGGTTGGCAAGCGCTGTGTCTGATTCGTTCGGATTTCAGGGAATAAAAATTGACAAGGCACGACGACGCAAAGACAGGACGCTGCTATGGGATCTCTGCAACATTTACTAACTAAATTTGTACCTTTTGAATTTGTGTTTGTTCTGGTTGTCTGTGCTTACAGGGAGAAGAGGAAAGTTAATCTCAGAAGGAATAGAACGCATCGAAAAATGTGCAAGGAATTCCCAAGCTATCCAAAATGAAATATATTTATTTATAAATATGCAATTTACTAATACGCTGCCAATGTAGAATGCAAAACTAATTGAATTGACTCCTGTAAAAACATGATCACTGTAAGTAGGTAGTAATTATACAAGTCAAGGGTCTCGTGAGAGGTATGATCTGGATGAGTCCCAAGGTAACCCAAAAAAAAGCGACGCGGTCTCCGAGGGATCATGTAATTTGTCCGACTTGCCTGAAAAAGGTAGTCCAGCAAGCTTAGGGTTTAGGGTCGGAGTGCCCCCGTCCAAGTGGCCGTACCTGGGATAACGAAGGTACACTGGTACTCGTGCGTACCGTTGAAGTGCAGTCACCGGGGGTGGACAAAGTGGATACCTCAAATCAAATCGCTGTACTTACGGGGAAGAGGTATCAGACTGGTCTACTTTGAAAACTCGCGCAGAAACCAAATTGAAAAATGCCGGGGAAACGGTGGCTCACACGGTATCAATCCTGTCCGCAGTCCCTTCTTGCTGTAGTGGCATCTTTCATGAATTCACCGAAGGCGATAGGTTGTGTTCTCATGTTTTGGGAAAGGGAAGGATGTGTGAGTAAAAATATGATATTCCAGAGACGCGACGAGTCTTGATTGCAGATGGGGAACAGAGCTAACTAGCCGGTACTCACTGTAAGCAATATAAGACCAATGGCGAATCTGGAGTCAGAATTCTAAAGTGTAAATACACAGAAATGAAATCGTTAGGAGCAAGTTGCACGTCTGGCTCAAGTCTGTCTGGCAATCACGCAATGATGTGAACTCACATCTAACTAGGGCAGCTTTGGGAACCATTATTAATTGCACGATTCTGAGAAAAATATACAGTTTGGCCACTGAGATATTTATGCTCTACTTAGTGCAAGGTAAATGGTCTCAATGCCTTCCTGGGGCAAGAGCATAGCCAGATCAATAAGGGACGGACGTAAAACGTAAAAATAAATGAATTCCCAAGTACCAAACTCATGAGAACGTGGAAAAATGGTTGATCAATCAACCCAAAAGTAAGAAACTAACCGAATTAAATCAACTTGAATCATGAATGAATAATATCACATTTCATGAATGTGGAGAGCATCCTCAGAGGAAATATTTGCAATATCACAAAAAGTCAAACAACTGCAGTTAAGAAAGCATGTTCTTAAAATAATTCTGAGGAAGATGAGGAACCAAAGGGGATGTAGGATAAGACATGTATGATGATCCTCAGAAGGATGCCAGTTAAGTCAATATAGTGTAAGAGTGGAACATTAATAAAGTGCTGTGTTCTAGGAAATGTGACTAATTTGTGTGGGTGAAGATAAACATGAATTAAACATAGAGGTTAATGCTCTGTGTAGTTTTGCAGGAAAGTAATGGTGGATAGCAAGACGATTCAGGCAAGACAAGCTAAATTCAGCCAGAAGGTGATGAACATGTTCACGCAGGAAGTGGTAAGGATGTGACCAGAATTTAGTGCGCTCATGGACAATACAGCCGAGGCGGCTGCCACTGGAAGACTGGGTAAGTTCCTAGACTTACTTACTTCTCCTTAGAAGAATTCAGAGATTGATCTTGACAAGCAAACTGAAAAGTAACTCAAGAACCCAGAGAAGAAAACGTGGCTGCAATTATTCCATCTGTAGAAGACAGAAGAGTATATTCTTCGCCCTGGATGTCGGAAGTTCGATGAAACACAGGACTACTCCCTCTGGCGCGGCGTTCTTTGAAATGTAGTTGAGGTCAGCAGATTATGTGACACTACCTACTACCTAATTACTGTACCTGCTTATTAACATTATAGAGACACACCGACGATGGTGAGGCAAGAAGATGGCCCAAGAGAGATGCTTCGAGATGGACCAAGCTATGGACCCCGCTATTACTTGGAAGCAAATTTACCCTGAGACAAGAATATGTGAACATGAAATTTGATCCGAATTCCCAAACTGTGATGGATATCATCAAGTGCGTCGTTGAACTCGCCAAGAACAATCAATATTACCCAGGAGCTGCATTGGATGATCAAGAAGAGGAGAGTTATGGCTCTGGATCTGGAGGAGCATTGATTGGCTACACCTGCGGTCAAGATGAGAAGAAAAGGAGCAGCCATAGCAAGCCAACAGAATGTAAGATACCCATATAACCATGTTACAAACGACCATATGGACACTTCGTGCAGAGCAATTTGGATTAGCGGTCCTACGCCTTGGCCACCTCGTCCTTTGCCACTTCGTGAATGAGCTACAGACCAAAATGCAACTGATGAGGCCAGTACAGTCAAATGGCAACAGGCCCTGCTATTGCTGGGAGGAAGGATGGAAACAAAGCAACCCCAAGAAGGTAAGAAGAATGCAATCCACAAAACAGACAAGAGGAAATTTTATCATTATGCCATTATTCTTCAGCAAAGAAAACCGATACATGAAGGACTGGCAAGAGGAAGTCAAAAACCCCTGCCCAAGATCACATGGTTGTGCTCAAAAGTTTGAAACTAAAAGCCAGAAGCAGTTGGAAAGTAAAAGAGCAGACCTGAGATAGGACTCTAAACCAATGTCAAGTCTCATGAATGATGAAGTTGAAGGTGAGTCTTCAAAAACTGACTCCTCTGTATGCAATGATAAATTATGGCACAAGGTACTGCTACAACACGAAGAAGAGGAGGAGGATTTGGACTACAAGGGATATGGTCCAGCAAGTTGTACAGTTTGGAGTAACTCAGCAGATCTGGAAATTTGACGGAACAGCGGTTTCTACTCTCAAACATGACAGTGAGATGCAACTAATTGGCAGAAGAATTACAACCATTCTGAAGGAAGGATCAACATGAAGGAAAGTTTTAGTGGGTCTCCTTTAACCTGCAGTACTACAAGAACTGAAAACTTGAAACGTGAAGTACTTTAGCAGGCAGACTCAAATTGAGTTGGTCGCTTCACACAGGAGGACAGCATGACTTGCCGTCAGGGGTGCGGCAGTCCAAGCAGACTTCAAGTGACTCCACAAAGAGTTGTAGAGTCAGGAGGGAGAGAAACACCGCAAGCAGCAACACGATGATACAGAAAGCCATTGGCAAGAGGTGAGTTCGACGCGACTGAATTTGGAAGA
>CM033998.1:12892803-12960367 GCA_019603395.1 Cyrtorhinus lividipennis | reverse complement strand
TTGGGACCCAATCAAGTAAAAACGAACTCAGACAAGAGTAAAAATCTGTATTTAAAAAAATTAAAACAAAGTTCACAGAAAGTGAATTAGTCTCCCAAAAAAGTACAAGGAGTTAATTTTATTCTTGTGGGTTGTTGAGAACATAATGAAAATGAAAGTTCCTTGAGTGGATTGTAAATAAATATAATAGGGGTAACTGAAATTAAATAGCTTTATTAACTGAAATTAAATAGGTTCTTACTGATTGATTGCCTATCATCTACCTATCTAGGGCCATTAAAATCTCACCAGCTCAAGTACAACAGATTCGTCATGGAGGAAAGGTTCAACAGGCCAGTGATGGGTGACTATGGGATCATAGTCATGCCATTTTCTTATTTTCTGAAGGGGAAATTCGGTTTTTTTTCAATTGTTTTTTGAGCCAAAACCTGTTTGAAAGGGTTCTCTAGATGATTTCAAGGGTTATCAAGGTCAGAGCTTCTCAACATGGGCAATATACGGAGAAAACAGTGGCGTTCCATTTCCACCCCACTTTAAGGGGTAAAATGAACCGTTCAATTTTTGATTAAAAAAAAAAGAGTTCCCTCAAAGCAAGGGATGCTCGTGAGATGTATCAGGATAAAATGAGAAGTAAACAAAATAAAAATTACTACAACGTCGAAAAACTGGAAAAACCTCAAAAAGAAGTTTTAATCTTGGATGGTCCACAATCAATGTTTTTCCACAATCTTGCTCCAAGGAATAATTAACCACTGAGGGATAATTTGCAAATTTTCTTTCTCATGGTGTAAAACAAGGGTATATTGTTCAAGTGCGAAAGGAAGGACATAAAGTGTCCTCAATCATTGAGGAGTCCGCCTGAAGGTGTCGCCACCATTGGCCACTAGGGGAATGAGACGACCTTCGCGTCTTATCATATCAGAGAAGATTCCTTTCGTTTTAAGACAAAGAAAAAGAAATTGATATTGTGTTGCTTTTGGTTTCGTTCTTAATGAAGGACACATTTCTGAAAGTTGGTGCATTCCATAAGGTTCACCACTAGTAACCCTAATTGGTCTTGAAATAATTGGTATAACTGGCGTTGAATGATGCGAAGAGTAAATACGTTACGAGCAGAAGGTTCATAACCTCTTCAGTACAATCCACCTTCTTCAATATCTCATAAGTAGCTCCAACTCCGCTCTGTTTCTCAGCGACAAGACAGATGAAAAGGGTCCGTCGACCAACTTGCTTCCAAAGCTATTTTTCACCTTTGGGAGACAAACTTTTTTTCCTTCTTTTCATTGATGATGGTTAGACTATAACAACCATTTGTCTCTCCTTTACAAACGTCGTGCTCGATCTTGGAAAGTTTCCTGCAGAGTGAATGGATGTGGGACTGAGGATAAGTTTTAGATAAAAGCTGTCACCGCGTCTTTCGTATCGAATTGCAATTCATTGGACCATCCTCGCTCTATTTCAATGGATTTTCAGTAGATTTTGACGTCGAATTATTGAAAATGTAGTTGAACTACGAAGTGTTTGAAGACGTCCCGAGGAAGTGCTGTTCTTGTGTTGAATGCAATTACTGTTCGGGCGTTATGAAGGAAAATGGATGAGAACACATTAGTTATGGAGAATCCTTCGAATTGAATGAGAGTATTCCAACCCAATTTGAGAACTTCTTAAGTCGATTTGATAATTGTCCAATCTATGAATGTTTCACAAAAACAAAAACGCTGCGAATTCTTCTCAGGAATGGTTATTTCTCGGATTAGGCGCATAGAGACTCATTTCTTCAACATAGGAAAAATGGGAAAATGACACCCCACACGCCAAGGTACCAGAAATAATATCGAAAACATACATTCGGAATGGGTAGATAGATATCCCATTTTGATTTATGACCTCTTCGGATGGGCGTAAATCGTTCCAGGACTCGTCTTATTGAATTCAGCGTCCAAAATTTAGTCAAAAATAAAACCCCACACGTCCAGATCGCCGGAAATCTCAAAAATCCGTTGTTCAAAATAACCCCACATCTGACACCAATTGTAACGATTGTAACGATTTATGTTCTTAGTAAATAATTTATTACAATTGTTCACTTCAAATACACTGTCTTTGTTCTTATTCACAGTCACACAGTTACACAATCACAATTCACAGTTGTAACGCACTATTTATAACACGGCACGGCACAATTTATAACCTGAAGCGTCTATATTCGGACTCCAAACTGAACTGAACTGCCGGCGTCGCAGGGTCAACGACCTGTGGAGGGCTAAGGGTCGCTCTCAAACATTTGCGCATTGTATTGAATTGGCTGGAACCTTCCCATTGGCTCGAGACAACACGTCCAGTTCCCAGAACCAGGGAAGGTTTGAGAAGGTACTCGACCAAGAGGCAGCAAGTATAAAAGGGACCCAGGAATGCCGCGCAGTTCAGTTCAGTTTGGAGTCCAAATATAGATGCTTCGGGTTATAAATCGTGCCATGCCGTGTTATAAATAGTGCGACAACCGGGTTACAACAATTGTAAATTGTGCTTTGTGATTGTGTAAGTCTGTGAACAAAGACAGTGTATTATAGTAAACAATTGTAATAAATTATTTACTAAAAACATAAATCCTTACAATATTTTGACCCCTACCCTTCCCAAATTTGGTCCAATCAGGCTAAAAAGTTCCAAGGATTGACTAGAGCCGGGAACCGACCTCTGACCCAAATTTCAGATTTTTAGAAAATTTTCTACTACCCCAGACGATGGACGGACATTTGACACATTGTGGTGCCTCCCACCCCAATTTTTCGGCATTGTACCTTTCTGCATGTAAAAATAGGTTTATCAGTTCAGAAATAACTAACCAAAACACCCTTGCACAAATGTCCAAGTACTTCAGTACTATGTTTCAGTCACATCTACCAGTACTTGATGGTTCAGGACTATTCTGGTATCAATGACACCATGTAATGGATACTTGCGACCTTGAGTCATAAGAACTTCACTAACCAGTGAATGCTAAAAATGTTCTATACATTGTAAAAACAAAGTTCCCCTGTGTTCGCATGTCAATGCAAGTATTTTGTTTTTCCTTGATTCCAAATATCTTATCATAAGAATCACTGGGCGTAGCACTTTTCGTTTACGAAAATCTCCAGGGTCAACTCGATATGAATAAAAAGGGTTTGAATGTGGTGGCATTTGAATGAATCGCATTGGGTTTGGATGTCCCATCACTACCAGGAGAGGTTCACTTCACTGTCTCAACAGGCTCACTTTGGTGTAGTGTCAAATGTATTTCTCACTCCAATCCAGTGAAATGAGTCAAAATAAGTAAGAATGACTCACTCTGCCAGTTATGCTTCTCAACACTGCTGTTGTGTGGTAAGCCACTGCTAGTATCACAGAAGGGGTGGGCCAATCAGCTATCAGCATTTGATGATCTCCACCAACCGCCATGTTGTGTTTCAGACTGATTCTTGATAAACCTATTGACTGGAAGAATATAACTCGCTATCACCAATTTTGTACTGCAAGAGAGCTGTGAGCTGTGACTCTTGCTGACTGTGTAGTTATCAATTTGAACCAATTATCACATCAGTGTGTCTGGCAGCTCACCTTTAAAATGGTTTCACATACATTGCTCCTGTCAATAATGTTCCTTTCCCTCTGCTGTATGTTCTTCCAGTAAGCAATCCAGCAGACCATTCTAATAACTATTTACATTGTATTACTCTTCCAAAGATTCCAACTGGGAGTCAGTGCATTCAATAAGAGGCAATGCCTACAAAAACAGACCAGTCTACAGAAAATCCGTACATAAGACAACTAATAAATACTGTAGGCGACAGACATTTGAGTCAACCAACCCTGCATTCTGCTTAGTGACATTGAGGTGCCTTTTCTCTCTCCCTCTCTCAACATTTTTATTTGTATTCAGGTATACTATTATCGTATGTTTTGCTGCAGTTGGTCCTAAAACTGACAATGCCACTGGAAGGAGAAAGTGCAAGATACAGGAAAAGCTGATGAAATGAGGGCGGAATATTGAAGGGCCAAAATAATCAAATTAATAATAACATTGAAAAGGTGCCCTGCTAATTCATATTACCATCATTGTTACCACCATATTATGTATGTAAGCTCCCAAAAACAGAGTTGCAAGATTGTATTCACAACAGCATTGCCATGGTTTGTATAGATGGAGGTGTAGGGTTCTCATTAACTTCAATTTGGCGTGGAACCCCCTCCCTTCCATTCGTTATTACGAAGAGATGAGAGAAAGGGAAATCGTATTAAAGGGTGAACTCGCAACCTGGTACATGATGAGTTGCGCGAATTTTTGATTATAATTTGAGAGTGAATGATTTGCGAGAGTGATTTCGAAATTGGCATTGAAACAGTGGTAGTTTTTCCCGCGTATGTACATTTTCTTTGGGACTATCCCTTGGGAATCGAGAAAATGAGAATTTCTGAATCTCACTTCCCCTTAGCAAGATGCTGTACTCAGAATCTGCTTACAGGTTCAAATGAGAGGCAAAGTAAATAATCAATTTCCACCTAGTTCTGATCAACCTTCAGAAATCCAATAGCGTCACATGTAGGAAATTGACCAAGTAGATGAAGGGAAATGGATATGGCGGGAAAAAAGGGCTGCACCTGAATTGACTGGAGGTTATTGACCCGATTTTCGGAAAACAGGTTGTTCAGGGGTGAAGAGGTTGAGGGTTGATTACTCCACCAAAACCTATGCTGCACACATGGAGTAATGATTTTGCAATTACTTATTCATCTTCGTTGTAAGAGAAGATATCAACTGTGGCTCATATGCCAAGTCAGGGCTGGTTCACTTCATAGACCAGACGAGCCCACTGATCCAGATCAGGGTTGCCACTGCCTGATGATTGGTTGGCTACTCCTTCCATGGTGGGCCACCACACGTGCTTTTTCAGCTTATGAGGAACTCCAAAACATATTAATTGAATGGATTAGGTACAAGATGAACTGGAGCTCAGTCAGAACGGTGCAGCAAGGTGGCTTTTATACGTAGCCAATGAAATTCAATAGACTCGAGAACCAACTTTTACCTCATCTCCACCAACATCACTTCCCTTTGAAATTGGATTAATAGTCAAAACGATTGTCGATGGCTCAGGAAGAAGATTTAAAGTTCCAAAACTGTCGATGGAAAATGAGATGAGAAAGTTCAATTCAACCTCAACTCAAAGTTCTCTCGACAAAGTTGCGACGAAGCCGGTGGACGAAAAGTTCCGAGATTAGATCAATCCAACCGCTAGGTAATTAATTAAGTAGGAAGCTCTTCAAATTAGTCGGCCACTTGTCTCCTATTGCATCAGTACTGACGACGTGCATCATTAGCGAGTTGAGAGATTGTTAGGAAATTTCTTGGAGGATTTACTTTGAACTGAGCAGTCACATCTTTGGGACATTATTCGTCTTCCATTCGAGTCTGCAGATGTTATAACACTGAAGTGGCTGCTGATTTTAACTCTTAGTAGATCACGTAGATCGTCTGAACACCGTCGACCATGTGGGGTACGCCCAGACCCCACTCATTTGTTGGGTATCTACAATAATGATAAGTGAGGGTATCCACTCCTCACCCTCAGTAGTTGGCTTGACAAAGGGTTGATGGTTAATGGATAATTCTCGAATGGTAAGGGTTCGGGAATCCAGTCCTGAAAAATGGCCAATTTCACTCATGGCAGAAAAACTGCCAAGCTTGCACCGACTGCATAGCTTGGTTGTATATCCACAATGCTTGGTCCTAGTCTACAATGTCCCACAAACTGTATTGTCAAAAATGATAGTTCTTTGCCCTCTACTAGACGTTCTTCCTGTTAAGCGAGGTTCTCATGCTGGCTTTGGGGTGGTGGATGAAGATGGTAGAGTTGAGCCTGTAGAGACTTCACCGTATTTGCTTCCAGCGTCTACTTGCTCTCTACGGACGTCAACCGGATTCGAGGTACAATTGGGTGTCGCAGCTTTCAGCTGTGTTCAGGGACGTGGGTTTGACGGATGTATGGGACTCAAGATGTAGCTCAGCTGCAAAAGGAAAAACCTGTGGTGATTGAGGCGATGAGGATGGCTTCGAGAATGGTGGACGAAGAGAGAGAGAGAGAGTGCGGATCACACACTTTAACCCCTATTACTGGTTTATACAGCCCGCTGGTCATGGGAGCGCACCGTATCTCTGCCTGGACGCTGGACAGCAGATGAAGAGATTGGTGGCCCAGATTAGACTTGGAGGAGAGAAATTTGCTAGCCTGAGAATCTCTGAAGTAATAATTTAAGTAGGAAGCTCTTCAAATTAGTCTTGTCTTCTACGCGAGTTCTTGGCGGAAATTTCTTGGAGGAGTTACATTGAACTGAGCAGTCACATCTTTGGGACATTCTTCGTCTTCCATTGGAGTCTTCAGATGTTATAACGAAGTGACTCCTGATTAGAACTCTCAGTAGATCACGTAGATCGTCCGAGCACCGTCGACCATGTGGGGTACGCCCAGACCCCACTCATTTGTTGGTTATCTACAATAATCCACTCCTCACCCTCGGCTTGGCAATGGATTGCTGGTTAATGGGTGATCCTGGAATAGTAAGGGTTGGAGAATCCAGTCCAGAAAAATGGCCAATTACACTCATGGCAAAAAAACTGCCAAGCTTGCAACGACTGCATAGCTTGGTTGTAAATCCGTTGGTCCATGTCCACGATGTCCCACGAACTGTATCGTCAAAAATGATAGTTTTCTTGACGGAGTTTTCTATTTCTCGTGTTACAGGTGAGGGATGAACCTGATGAATATGGACGCGGAAAACCGTGTCGTGCTGAACGTCGGAGGGATTCGGCACGAGACGTACAAAGCGACGCTCAAGAAGATCCCGGCTACCCGCTTGTCCAGACTCACAGAAGCCCTTGCCAATTACGATCCCATCCTGAACGAATACTTCTTCGACAGACATCCTGGCGTCTTTGCTCAAGTACTCAACTATTACAGGCAAGATTTTTTTTTATCTGTTTATCATTCTTGCTATAACTAAGCTGGTCGTAATGTTTTGGGGCCAGACCGGGACAACAGGAGATCTAAGGGGTATGGAATACAGAGGAATACAACATGGAGCTAAGGGGTATGGGGCCGTTTGGGGATAACTTTTGAAATTGCAATCCAACAATCCCCACTCTTGGGAAGCGCTCCTTCAATAACAATTCATTGCAAAATACTTATTCTGAAGTAGTTGTTGTTGAGGATCCCACATGCTCGTTTAATCAAGTAGCCTAAAATTTGCACCGTCACGCTAATCAATGATTCTGCTCATGTTACAGAACAGGGAAGCTGCACTACCCTACTGACGTGTGCGGCCCTCTGTTCGAAGAAGAACTTGAGTTCTGGGGCTTGGACGCCAATCAAGTGGAGCCTTGCTGTTGGATGACCTACACGCAGGTATGTGCCGGTTCAAATACATGATCAATTTATTACATCATCCGCATATGACAAGACTTTCAGATGTACTGGTTTCATAAGCCAGTGCCCTACTTTCAGCGAACTTAACGCTGGTATATACATTCTTTAATGTCATCGACGAGGATGATGAAAAGGTTGATAATGTCCCCTGGCGGTACTCTAGTTGTGGTGTGGAATTCTTCTGATGAAATATTCCCTGTTCTAACATAGTTTCTGCAGCATCTGTAGAAACTTTGTATTCTCATCATTAATGTCTCTTGGACTCCTCGTTTTTGGAGGACCTTCCACAGCTCTGGCCATTTTACACTGTCGAACGCTTTTTCATGGTCTATGAAACAAGCATGGTACTTCAGTTCCATATTCCAGTGCTTTCTCTGCTGCTTGTCGCATTGTGAAGATTAGGTCTTCGGTCTCGTGGTTAGCCCTGAAGCCGCATTGCTCCTCTTCCAATAAGTGTTCCACTTGCCTATTCAGACGCTTTTTGAGAATCCTGGAGTATACTTTTCCTGGAACATTCAATAGGGATATTCCCCTGTGATTTCACAGCTTCGGGTGTCTCCCTTTTTAAAAATCGGGATTATGACAGCGACCTCCCAATCCTTCGGGATTTTAGCTTGCTTCCATGCTAAGTTGATTACACGGAGCAATTTATGAGCGGTTTATGCCAGCTTTCCCCATATGCTTCGGCATTCCAGGGGCTATTGCGTCATGCCCAGCAGCCTTACCGAGCTTCAGTTTTCCCTAAGCTTCTAGCATTTTGGTCTTAGTTTCTTCTCTTTCTTCACCTATCTCCTCAGTTCTACAGGTTCGGGTCATATCCGGGTTGACACTCTCGGATGCAGCATTCAATAATCCCGAAAAGTGTTCTTGCCAGCGTGCCATTACCTCGTTTTCTTTTCTCAGAACTAATTCTTGCATGCTTAAAACAAATTCCTTTGGCTATCTCAGTTTCTGGGGCATTCCCTATTTTGGTCACATTCCCCAATTAGTCTTTCAATAATGATCTATTAGGGGTCCTAAAATGTCGAAGAGGTACAAATTAAGTACTATTCACGCTCATCTCATCATAACAGCCTTCTCCCGTCCAAGCCCAATTTTTCTCGAGACGGATTTCGGGCCAAAACCCATTGCAATTTTAAGAGCCTTTCACTCTCTGCGAGCACAAATCAGCGACAGCTAAAGTTGTTGAATACAAAATGTGCGTTTCCTGTCTCTGAAGAAATTTGGCACTCGATTGGTAGTTATGCTAAGGATTTTGAAGGTGCTTTCTATGAAAAGTTGCTCGTGGAATTTAACCATTCGCTCAGATTGTCACTAGGATCTCAAAGGTGCCCATGGTAGTTGAGGAATTGTGTTCAGAAACTTTTGAATTTGCCGCCTTTTAGATCGATAGTTTAGAATTCGATCACTCTTCTTCCCCACAAATGGCCCAACTTTTTGGGAGACAACCAGTTCCTGTTCTTCATTACTATCATTACCTATCTTGAATCATGGAAAATTCATTTCATGTGGAATGCTACGGCTCTCTTCAAGTAAACTAAACTGGGGTTATAAAATACCGATATCATCGTTTCGTTCCAATACTCGATAATATTCGATGGCTGGTATCGATACAAATAATGTAAATATCGAAAGACATTACCGATATCAGAAAATATTAAAAGAGTCGCAACATCACTAACAAAAGGTAGACCCTTTTTGGCAACTCGGGACATAGCGGGATCATTTTGCTTGATCTTCCACCCAGTATCAACAAAATAACATATAAGCGTGATAATAGTGAATAGTGGAAAAAAGGGATTTTTTCTTTTCTTTTGTCCTTATTGGGCTATGGCAGACACAAAGATATCGATTCGTATGGGTCTAATATCATTAAACATTATACCGTGATGCTGGTGTATTGATACAAACTATTGATTCATTACCATCCTATATTGATATTTTTGATTAATTGAATATTGAACTGAGCACAGCACGGCCGCAGCACTCCTGTTTGTCATGCAGTTAACCTCTGAACGTGACTGGGATGGGTGAGGAGAGGGTTAGTATCAAGCGAAGTTGTTCCGTCATCAATATTCGACAACGTTGGGTAATTGATTAATTCAACGATGGCACATCCTTACAGGAAGGGCGGAAATGGATAATTGTCCCCTTCGAAGTGGAGGTGGTAGCAGAGGAGAATCAATTTTTCAGTAATTCGCGAAGACGAATCGATATCATCGTAGGTCTCGAAGTAAACCGACGTTTTAAACACATTTTAACCCCTTGAATTGATAGTACCCGTAACTGCATTATTCAAACAATAAACAATAAATATCATAAAAATTGAACATGAAGTTCCATAGGTTCTTCTCGTTCTATAAACAAATTTTGGTTTATTAACAAAAATATTGAGTTGCTAATTGAAAAAAAAAAAAATCGATTTTCATCAGCCCTTCATTCCAGACTTTATACCTTTTCAATGTGGGCATGTACCTGAGTAGAAGCAGCCTCATGACTCTCCTCATTCATCTTGTGTTTATTGAATGTAAACTCGAATATAACTTCCAGTTTGGGTGGGAATCACATTAATATCTGCCTCAGTGTCTGCCAGAATGTTTCGGAAGCAGATCAAAAGGTTGCCTCTGTGCTGCCAGGCGTTGTGATTTCCTCCTACTGTAGGGACATTCGAAACTCGTCTACTATTTCTGTTCAGTCATTCTTTCACCTGCAACACTGGTTGGAGTGAAGGATTTTGTAAAATATGTGAGAATATTCTTCAAATGCGGAAGGCAAGGAAGCGTAAGACCGTTGCTGGCATGGAATTCTTGGCGGAATTCTCTTCTGGCGGACGTCCACCCCTGTAGGCTCACGGGAAAAAACGCTGGAAATTCCTTCACAAGGGGTTAATTATTCCTCGGACCAGGAGCATGGAGACTTATTACAACCGATTCAGCGTCAAAATTTAGTGAAAATGATACCCCACACGCCTAGGTACCATAAATCTCGATGTTTGGGATCGAAATGGGTAGATAGATACCCATTTTGACCCATAACCTCTTCCAGTGGGCGACCCATCTCATTAGATTCAGCTTCCAAAATTTAGTTGAGACGAAAAACCCCACGCCTAAATCGCAAAAAAATATCGAAAATCCATTTGAAGCACACATTTTGACCCCTACTCCCCAAATTTTGTTTGATCGGGCTGAAAAGTTTTGAGGGCCAACTAGAGCTAACAACGGTTCTCTAGCCGAAATTTCAGATTTTTAGAAATTTTTTTACCTCGAAAAACGGCAAGGACGCGGACGGGCATTTCCATATTTTGATCTAGACACCTCTTAACACCCAGAAAAATCACAATGATTGGTAATTCCTCGAAACAGCAGCATGGAGACTCAACCCAATCGATTCAGCGTCCAAAATTTAGTGGAAAATGATATCCGACGCGTCTTGATTGCCGAAAATATTTTTCGATATGCACATTTTATTCAAGGAATAACCAACCAAAATCCAAAAAGTTGAAGTTAAGTGCGTTCTGACAGATTAAATCAAAAACCATTGATACTCCCTATTAGGTTCAAACATGAGATTGATGGCAGTCAAATTTTCTAGGAGGAAAAAATCGATTAGTTCACATCCAAATCAGTTCAGCCAAAAATCAAAAGGTAGCGCTGAAAAGTTCTAATGTTGTTTGCTTTTCTAATGCTTTGCCTATGAAAAATGGATACCTGTTGCATGAATTGTTTCCTTACCTAGAATAGGTTGCCAGTTTGCTATGGTTGGGTGCTGGGAGGACTTAGCAACTGTTGCCGCCCTGCTGGCATGTCCTGGATACTGGCTGGGAATTATAGCTTCCAACATAAGGTATATAACACTGCAATTCCCTTTGGTAAATAGCCTGCCAAAGAACTGCCTACTTTTCTGATGAGAACAACGGATGTAGGTAAATTCAGTAGGAGACATGATATTGTGGGGGGAAGAGGGTTGCTCCCCTTGGTACCCATGATTCTAGAGCCACGCTACGCTCCTGGTGTAAATCAGAAGGTAAAGCAAAGTGTAGAATGTATTCACGAAGTTTATCATGTTACTTTCTGACCGATTTATTGAGCATAACAAGAAACTAGTTTAACTCATCAGCTGGTTAACCCTGACCAGCCATCACCCGGTCAAGCAGTCTGATTGGGTAACCCATCGATTCTAACCTCCTCCGCGAATGTGAACAAATAATGCGAGTCCGCCATTTTCCAAGTGTACCTCGATGGAAGAGACTTGTATCAACACTGCGACCTTCGAAGAGTTAACCTCGGGGTTAATCCCGTGATTTTCTAGTTACGCTCCACTGATAAGAGCCGGGTCAGGAGTTAACCCGAGGTTCTGAACTGTTGATAACCCGTGTTTCAGTTACCCGCCATTTGCAGCCAATCCACCCATGTGGATGCGGAATGTGTTTTCAAGATTTCTGGAACCTAGGCATGTGGGGTATCATTTTCCACTACATTTTGGACGCTGAATCGATTAAAATTAGTCTCTCCTGCGAATAACCATCCCCTGTCAAAGAATTTGAAGCGTTACGATTCAAACTTTGATGAGGATTCATAGGGTAATCATGGTAAGCTTTCCTGTTTTTGTTCATTACCCTAGGAAGGCGAATTATTATCCAGTATGTAGGAATATGCAAGCGAGTTATTGATGCAAGTAAAACGTTTTGCCAAAACACGCCATCACCACAATTTGAATTTTAAAGGACAAGCTCTTCAGAAAGGAATATGAACAGAAAACCAAACAAATGAATATTCATCAAATTGATGTAGGTAGTTGCTCACCTGGTGGCTCACAGTAGTGTTACTGTTAGAGCACCCCTCGCTTCCCCACCATCCCTACTTTTCTGGGTGAGAGATTAATCTAGGAAAACGGAAAAAAGTCGTTTGGAGTCCCTAGTAGATGCATGACTTTGGAATAAATTCCATCCAGATCACCCCCCTTCCTCACCCTGTTCACAATTGTGAGGAGAACGAGCTACGTGGCGGCGACCCGCAATTTATGCAAATGGAATACAGCGCCTCGCTTTTTCGAAAGAAGGCAGTCATCTGAGCTTGCGAGTTCGAAAATTAGTTTTCCACTGTTTTCTCGCCGACGTTTCATTAGGCCGAGTGACGGTCTCTTTCAATAACCCCAAACGCTATATTAAGCCAGCCGAAGGGGAGTGGAGGATTTTATTTCCTCGAGCTCCCCCGGGCGATAGGATTTTTCGGTTAACGGAGAATGAATGCCGATCTCTAAAAGCCATTTTGAGGATCGCCGGTGAAATTCCAGTAAGCTCTGAGCATTAAAAGGTAAGTAAAGTAGAGTTTGCCAATGAGAACAACAGTTTTCAAACGTTAATTTGTTACCGGTCCCGCATGCTTTCTACAAGCCTTCTACTGTTTCGGTATGCTATCTACGTCAAATTCCATATCTACATGCTTGAAATAGATTACCTCAACATCGTCGTCGTGGGTAGGGTCGTCTCATTGAGTCAGGGAGGTTTCCTTCATGTCCTCGAAGAAAGAATTGAATGGATCTTCAGGATGCAAGGACCACCACCATTCCTCGATCAATTTCCGCTCCAACAGTGGGCCTGCTCCATTCATCTTGATGCCATAGCGGGATTTGACGATTCGCCAATGACCTTCGATGGTCTGGGTGTGGGCTCCAGTCCGAGGATCGACAAAATTCTGGGAGTGGTTGACTGTTGAATGAACGTAGCCTTCTCTGTCCAGCTTGCTGTAGGCTTTCCATTCATCTGAGACGATTTTGGATCCTGATGCGATTTCTCGCTTTATAATGGGGAGCAGGGTCGCCCTATCTCGTTTATCAACGACGAATAATCGCCTTTCCAGCACACCTTTTCCCCGGCAACAAAGGCCAAATACCCAGGGTCCTTGGACCCAAGACCCATAGTTTCTATTATTGGGTGCAGATGAAGATTCGTCCACACTGTCATCATTGTCACTGTCATCATCTTCATCAGCGCAGTCAGGTCGACGATCACTCGCCAACATCCGGCCTCTGTTGTACTTTCTTTTGCCCTGAAATAGGGATTTGTCAATTTGGACTTCGACGCCTGGGCCTCCCATTTTCTCTCGTTTCGCAAACATCTCAACGCATACGTCCCTACACAAGTTGAACCAGTCAACGACGGTTTCTTTGGCTCTTCCTGTCCACCTAGACACGTCTCTGATACTGCTTAAATGAGCCCAATACCATACGAGTTCTACAATGTCACACAGCGAAAGCCCACTGTTGCACCTCCCATTCACGTCTGTGTAGGTGAAAAATTTATTTTCTTTCCGCATGGAGGAAATTGTTTGGCATTCGCTGGTCCATTTCAACTGGACTCAATATCTTCTTCCACCTAAACCTTCTTGAACCTGAACATGAACCTTTGCTCCCCATTTGTCCAGCAGATAGCATACCAAAACACCGGAACCCAGGCGTAGATATCAACACGCCTCCGGTAGATACCTGTTTCGGTGTTGATAGTTGACGGGACCGGTACCGGTAGGTGTTAGTCTTAACCATCGATGTAATGGATCTCTCGCGAGAGTCTCCCCATTCCGAGCAGAGATGGTTAATGAGAGCAGTCTTAATGGATGAGAGAGGTGAGAAAACAATATCAATGAAGGGAGGAGAGGCGGAGAGGAGATTGACGGCGAGGAATGCGACTCCTTGGACGATAAAGAAGGTAGTTCGTAGGGGAAAAAGGGATAGGAAATGGTGTGGTGGATCAAAAAATGAGGCGAGGAACATGGAAGCCGACGCGAGCCAGGAGATCGGGTGCATCAATACGCCCCGAGAGCAAGCCATGGAGGAACGACACATCGGCGCCCATGCGACGATCACGAGGAGACAGCGCGCAGGTTGAAGCGGCGAGCGAGCTCAAAGTAATCCAGGTCCTCGCTGGGAATAAACAGTTTGTAGGCGAGGAAACGGAGGAATGCCTTGAAGACACGCTCAATCTGTAAAGTGTGGCAATCATAGTACGGGCTCCAGATCACCGATGCGTATTCCAGTATGGGTTGCATGAGAGCCTTATAAAGAGAAACTCTCTGGTGTTCCTCTTAAGAAAGCCCAGCACACGCATGCCACGGGATGCACCCTGCGCAATGTGGTTTGAAAAGGATAGCTGGGAGTCCAGATAAACGCCGAGGTCCACAATGCCGTCCTTTTGTGACAGGAGAACTCCATTGATTGAGTAGGGGTGGACTGCAAGCGGTGGAATGAGGTATCGGCACATTTAGAAGGGTTCAAAGCCAGACCGCTCTGATCGCACGCAGAAAGATCGTCGAGGTTCTTCTGGAGGAGCAGGCAATCCAAGGGGCCATCAATGGTTGTGAAGAGCTTGAGGTCATCAGCATAAATCAGGAACTCAGTGGCATGAAGAGAGGAGACGACTCCATTAATCACCAGGTTGAAGAGGAGGGGGATAAGGACTTGAGGGACCCCAGAAGTGGCGATGAATGAGCTGGAGACGACACCATCCACATTCACAGAGTCGTCTGGATGAGGTAGCTGGAAACCCATGAGTGAAATGGCCCAAAGACACCAAGCGATGACAACACATCAAGGATCGTGCGATGAGGAAGCCTACCAAACGCCTTTGAAAAATCCGTCGTCAAGAGGTCAACCTGGTGACCCTCCCCGATGGCGCAAAGTGTGAAGTTCCGGAAAGATGCCAGATTGGTTACGGTGGAACGCCGCTTTACAAAGCCATGCTGCTCAGGTGCTATGACGGAGTTGAACATTGGCGAGATGTGAACCACAACCAGTTTCTCAAATACCTTTGGGATAGTCGACAAGGAGCAGAATGGACGGTAGTTCCCGACTCTTGTCGCCCTTCTTGACGATTGGAGTGATGTAGGATGACTTCCACTGATCGGGAAAGAAGCCAGACGAGAGGGATGCGTTAAAGAGGGAGGTCAGAGGTTGGGTAAGGCTGGATGCGCAGTTGCTAAGCAGAATAGGGGGAATACCATCCGGGCCCATGCCCTTTGAGGCATCCAATCCACGCAACACTCCAAATACAGCGGACTCAGTCAAGGCAAGCGAGCCCAGAGAGACAACTTCAACATGAGGGCGGGTAAATGGTTGGCGTCGGGTAGGATCAAAGATATATTTACAATACAGTAGTAAAACTAATGTAGCTTCAACAGTACCAATTCCATTCTTCCATAGTCTTTCTTGCCATAATGTAGTTAAAGTCATTAATAATATGTAATTATTCTGTTGTGAGATTACACTTGCACCAGTCTCCTGGGCAAGCAGCGACATGTGGAGGGCTAAGGGTCACGCTCAAACATTCCTGCGTCCTATCGAATTGGCTGGAACCTTCCCGCTTGCTCGAGACAACCCAGAGTTCCCAGAACCAGGGAAAACTCGAGAAGGTTCTTGACCAAGGGAGCGAGCATAAAAAGGGACCAAGGAACGCCGCAGAGGGCAGTTCAGTTCCAGAGTCCAAATATAGATGCTTCATGTTATAAATTGTGCCCTGTTATTAATTAGTGCAACAACCATGTATTAACCTTGTGATTGTGTAAGTGTGTGAATGAGGACAGTGTATTTGAGTGAATAAAGTATTTACAAAGAACATAAATCATTACAAATACTAAGTCCTGTCCATTGTAACCAATACCCAGGTAGGATATATAAATTATAAATTATAACTTAGTTCTAATATAAAGCACACACCAGCCCAATTCATCCCATTTTTTACCCCCTATCCACTCCCATTAACCAGACCCCCCTCTACAACCCTCATCCACTCCCACATTCACTTCACACCCTCTCCCTGCCCATAAAAACCCCAGTACCTTCTCCCGTTCCCCTGTAGTTGGCTTGACAATGATGTCTTCATGTGGAAAGCGCTCGCCCATCATACCAAACTTGCTAGGTAAGATGGACATTCAACACAATCTTCTATGCTAGATCACTCAATCTGACTGGGTGCTCCAGAATCCGGACGTGTCGTAGCAACCAAGATTACTGGCGCGCTTTTAATTAGCCCAAATCCCCGGATTGGAAGTGATATCCATCAAGACAGGACCTTTTTCGAAACTGGAGACGCTGATAGCATCGTGAAACACCCGTGATAATCCGCCTCCAGACGTTCAGTTGCTCTCGTTCCGCTGAAAAAGATAAGGGAAAAGAAGTTGAGTGCCGCTTCCAGCCCTCGAGCCAAGTTTCATCGATCGAGATGTTTTTCTTCTCACTTTCCTCGAGTTATTTTCCCTTTAGGATATTAATCTCGTTGAGTCTGGGGAGAAAACTTTTCGACACTTTGAATATTTCTTGCGCCTGCGGTCAGAGTGGCGCGTTCCGCGAGTTAAACCGCTTTCAAACTTCATCAGTCCCCTTATCCGTGGGTGATGAACGGAGAGATGAAAGGAAATGTTTGATGATCCAACAACGCCTCTTGGCAATTCTCCAATAAGTAATATTCCGTAACGCTCCCCAATTCTAGAATTTCACATTGTGGAACCGCAACGTGCACTGTGATTGTCTTGGGATAGGTACCGATAACGACAAAATACGACGTAATTTTCAGGTGATTCGGATCCTAAATAATCACTAACGACGGAGGATTTGAGTTACCTAACCTACTTACGGCGATAATCCGCGAATTCCCTGCAATGGTCATACATCACAGAAAATCCCTCTGATATCCCCGGCATAAATCGATTCAGCCGTAAGTAGTTTTCAGAAATTATTCCAAAACGCCGCCCATTATGCAACTAGACCTACATTTTTCAAATTCACAAGTTCCTCCATCTTGAAAAACTACCACATATTGACAGACTGCTACCACAAAGAAAGAAAACGCTATCTTTGTGGAAAACGTATGTACAGATTTTGCCTGTAAAACCATGTTGAATTCCTTGAATCACGAGATCAAGAAATACTTTAATGAAAAAGAGAACGAATTGTATGAGTGTAAATTGAGGGCTCTCAACCCAGATGATGGGTCACTCTGCAGATAAACTAAATTCATTACCAAGAAACTCCAAAATATCCCTCCTATAGCTTGCCGGTAATGAAAAGAATATGTAGGAGTCGCTGCCTGGCGGAGAAGAAGCGAATCAAAAGGCGGGGGAAATTTCCCGTTTGTACGATTTTTCTCCCCTACAAACATCAGCACTGAAGCGACTCCAAAAAATTGATAAGCACCGCTCGGCGCACACAAGCAACAAAGGGGCGAACCAGTGTTGCCAATGCAACAACAACAATTTCCTTTTTTCCAAGTGACTGTAATGTGCCTCTTCTCCACCAGGCGGCGACTCCTACATATTCTTTTCAATGCTGGCAAGCTATATTAAAAATAATGATGAATGGTGACAGATGTGTTAAAAAAAGTGTTCACCTGGGGTTCAAAAGTGTTAACGATGGGAATAATTCCCTATAAAATGAGTTCGCTGGTCTTCTTCCTGATAAACCAATTCATTTTACGCTTTGGGAGTTGAACACCAAATTAAAAATCACAAAAGTAAAAAGGTTCCTGGAGATGACCAAATCAGTTCACAATTACTGGTGGTATTGTAAGCCTCTCTCGAATTAAAATGTGTTTGAATTTACTATAATTTAATTCGGGTTTTTTTCGGAGAATTTGGAAGGGACCTAGCGAGAGGATACGGGATGTAAGTCCAAGACTTACAACTGAGCAACTAGGGATACCAAGGATGAGCATAAAATACATTGATACAAACTGAATTACAATTGAAAACAAGGACACGTTGCAAAGGAGAATATGCCTCAACCTGGGCTAGAATTGATACAAGACAAAGTAATTCGACAATGTAGATTAGACAACATGTGGAGCATAAAATACAATTAATACATGATACATGAAACTATGATATACATGAAATACAATTTAATGAGCAAGTGCAACGATACCGGCTGACAAAAGCGGCGTCGACGTTGAAGGAAAACAGGAGGGGGCATGCTGTCCTGAAGGTACAGCGAGGCTTAATTAGCTTGAGTCCTTTATCTCAAGGGGAACACAATATTACAGCTTCGGTCGACTTCAGCACGGTAGCAGAGTTCACTTCAGAGCGAGCACAGGACAAAGCCAGGATGGACTGAGTGAGTTGCACTTGCACGACAGGTTACAAAATATCTATGACTCCAACATGTTGGGCGCCTCAGCGACAAGGGGCGCCTCAGCAACAAGTGCATGCAGGAGCTCTCCAAATGCAACGTCCAGGCAGAAGCCGCGCGCATCCTGGCGCATGCTCCCTCCCTTCTGGTTTTCTGGAGGCAGTAAGCCAGGGGCTTACAGTATTGCCAAGGAGGACTTTGGCATTCTTGGTTAACATGTACAATTCCATACTACTAGTTAAGTACTACCCACAACAGTGGAAGATGGCTAACATAGTCCTGGTTCCTAAGTCTTCTTCCAGTTTACCTTGCTGCAACCTTCTTGGAGAAGGCTTCTTCACTGTTACTTTCTCTTATTGTTGATGGATCTCTTGTTTGATGTTTTCAACTTTCTTCTTTTTTCTATAATCTTTCTATTTAGATTCCTATGTTTTCTTGGGTCCCAAATCTGGAGGAGGGAGGGTGGGAATGTATAGTATGTAGGTGGGGATTGGAGGGTTGGGCGTTTTGGTGGAAAGAATACAGGGTGGGTGGGTTGTATTGGTAGAAGTTTGGGGTGGATAGTAAGAGGGGATAGATGACAGGTAACGATTGGATGTTAGAGTAGCGAGAGGAGGAGGGTTAAGGTAACAAGGTGGGAGGTTGTGGTGGTTGAAGGGAATTGTTCCTAAGAATCATGTGATAGGTAAAACAGATGCTTTTAAAAATAAGGATATCTATTCCCCCACCTTTCCTCTTTCAAGCAGTGTTGCCAGATTTGGCAAAAACCACTTCTACTGCCCTGCAGACCAAAACGGAACTTATTTTCTGGACGAAACTCCTACATGCTCCTAACAGAACTACCCCATTGTTTGGAACTAATAATAAATGTGACCAACCAATGGCATTGAAGGATTCGTTAAAATTTATTCTCTCGAAGCAGGAATTTCCTGTTTACGTTTCGAATTACCTATCTATCCACGTTCCGTTATTTGTTCTAAACTGCGTCAAAACCAACACTGTAGGTTTATTGGAATTACGCGAATGGCGAAGGTATGCGGGGCCCTTAGCAAACACCGTTCCCATCTAGGTGAGCTAACAAAACCAATTTATCGCCGCTCATACGTTCGTACTGCGTCTCTAACCTAAGCTCCGTTTGATTAATTGAACATTGTTATCAGGGGAAAGCCCCTCGTAGCAGAAGAATTGAAATTAAAACGTCGAGGTAAAAATGTCTATCTTGCCAACATCCCCGCTACCATGCTCGACTGTGGTTTCCGTCGAGATAATCCCAGCTCAGGTGGGACGGCCAGGGGTGGGGATTTTCGGTGGAAGGGGTTTAATTCCGTTGGATTACGCGAAACGAATACCAAAAGCCCGAAATAACTCGGGGAGGCTCTCATTACAACTTTTATTTCAACAACTTTCCCTCCTAACAGCAAACCCGGCGAAAATGACAAAGTTTTCATTCCCTCGGTCTTCCCGCTGAGAAGCGCGAATTATTTGTGTTATAAAAGTGAGTATGAGAAAGAAAACAGTGACTCGGTGAGAACCTTATTTCCAACAGAAGCCAAGTACTTATTCGACTAACTTGCATAAGTGGGTACAAAGAGCAGACTCTGCTATACTGACAATCCTCGACACCATTTCTTGTAAATAGGCGATGTTTTCCCATTTTCTGCTGCTTCTTGCTATAATTATGCTGAAACAGGCCTTGGAAGGTCGTAATCTGCTGAACAAACTCCACTTCATAAGTCGGGCGTAGTGAGTACTCCTTGCGAGACCACTTATTTATTATTTCTAACATTTTTATTTTATTTTCAAATATTGGAAAATTGAGTACATAGTTAACAATTTGTATTTTATCAAGCGTACTTCTCACAGACTTCAAACATGGATATAACCAGTACGTGCTGAGGCAAAGCGTCGAACAATCTAGTTTGTCCATGATCATACAATTGTTGTCCATGTTGGGTTTTTCAAAAAAATACATTCAAAGTGCATTTCCATTTCGTTCTCGTGCAATTTTCGTCTTGTGCCATAGTGTGTGTCGTAATGAAGACAGATTGGGAGGGATGGGGCAGAACACAAGGTGGCTCCCACTCAAAGGGATGTGTAGAACACAAGGTGGTTCTCACTCAAAGGGATGAGTAAAACACAAGGTGGTTCTCACTCAAAGGCGAGGGGAGATATGATTAGAGCATGAGGTGGTTCACACTCAAAGGGGTGAGTACTTAAGATGGTTCTCACTCAAAGGGATGAGTAAAACACAACATGATTTAAACTCAAAGGGATGAGTAGAGCAAATGGTGTTGTCTACTCAATGACAAGGGGAGATATGAGTAGAGAGTGAGGTGGTTCACACTCAAAGGGATGAGTAGAACACAAGGTGGTTCACACTCAAAGGGATGAGTAGAACACAAGATGGTTCACACTCAAAGGCAAGGGGAGATATGAGTAGAGCGTGAGGTGGCTCACACTCAAAGGGGTGAGTAGAACTTAAGATGGTTCTCACTCAAAGGGGCGTGTAGAACACAAGGTGGTTCACACTCATAGGATGAGTAGAACACAACATGGGAGATATGAGTAGAATAAGGTGGATCCCACTCAAAGGCTCTGGGAGATATGAGTAGAACACAAGGTGGTTCCCACTCAAAGGCAAGGAAAGATATTAGCAGAATACAAGGTGGTTCACATGAAGAAATATTGAGTAGAACACAACGTGATTCACATTCGAAGGCAAGGCGAGATATGAGTATAGGCAGAGGTAGGTCACACTCAAAGGCTCTGGGAGATATGAGTAGAATAAGGTGGATCCCACTCAAAGGCAGGGGGAGATATGGTTAGAGCGTGAGGTGGTTCACACTCAAAGGGATGAGTAGAACACAAGGTGGTTCACACTCAAAGGGATGAGTAGAACACAAGGTGATTCTTACTTAAAGGTAGGGGGGGATATGAGTAGAGCATGAGGTGGCTCCAACTCAAAGGCAAGGAAAGATATGAGCAGAATACAAGGTGGTTCCCACTCAATGACAGGGGGAGATATGATGTGTAGAACACAAGGTGGTTCCCACTCAAAGGCAAGGAAAGATATGAGCAGAATACAAGGTGATTCCCACTCAATGACAGGGGGAGATATGTGTAGAACACAAGGTGGCTCCCACTCAAAGGCAGGGGGAGATATGAGTAGAACACAAGGTGGTTCCCACTCAAAGGCAAGGAAAGATATGAGCAGAATACAAGGTGGTTCCCACTCAATGACAGGGGGAGATTTGTGTAGAACACAAGGTGGTTCCCACTCAAAGGCAAGGAAAGATATGAGCAGAATACAAGGTGGTTCCCACTCAATGACAGGGGGAGTGTGTAGAACACAAGGTAGCTCCCACTCAAAGGCGAGGAGAGATATTTGTAGAGCCGTGGTGGCTTCCATGAGGGTAAATGTGAGTAGAGCATGACGTGGTTCACACTCATGTTACCCCTTTATCATTTAACAGTTTTCTAAATATGTAAAAAATTTTATCAGAAACTACTTTTAGCTACAGGTTGACTCGATTTTGGGGAACCAGCATATGCACCAGAATTGCTGATAGATGAAATCTCGCACCACTTTCGTCCAAATCGTGAGTGACCGTTTTTGCACGATATTGGGGATGACGTCACCGGAAAAGTGTCGCGAATAACTTGGCTCGTGTGACCCCGCGTTGTTTCGAACTCGTTCTGAAAAGCCATTCGGTTCGGATGAAACGGCCGTAAGATGATGTGAAGGGCATTCGACGGAGCCAACTTTCGCAGTTTCCTCCATCGCCGAGTTGAGTGATGCGCGGCGGGGCGGGCACTCGAACGGCGGGAAAAGTTCGGATGGAGTTGCTCTCGAGTGAGTTTCTACATTGTAGGGACCCGTTGTGGCAGAAGAATGGGAAATGGGTTATCATTCGGCAGGAAGGGCGGCTCCTCCAACGAAATCCCCTCATCGAAATCATCGCTTCAATGTAAACTCCGCCACCGGCTCCATCGAAAACTCTCCCCGCCGCACGCCTAGTACAAAGGTGGAGCCTCCCTTTTGCGTGAATTAACAGTCGACCGTCGTAAACAAGATAGAAGACCCCCCCCCCCCCCCCCTCTCGAGCTCCCTTTCTTGAAGTTTCTAATTAGATAAATAGTTTACAAGCTATCTCATAGTTTCGCAGTGTGCGCCCCGAACGGGGTTTAACTTGTATAAACGTCGGACGGACCCGTCAGGAGCCGCCACGGCGAACCCGAATGACCCCGTAATTATACAGCCCCGTAATTTCGTGCCACGCTTCAAACAAGGCGATTATCCGATTAGGCGGCTCCTTCAACCCGAGTGTACTTGAGACGGAAATCTTCTAATATAATCGAATTCACGAAACGATTCGATATAATCGAATGAAGGAACAATCTCTTCGGGGATGAGAATAAAGGCATCTTTCCCCACTGCCTGTGCTATCGACACTGTTTATACAAAATATGGGGAGAACAATGAGTTTGGAGTATCCCTGACCCATTCCAATCGAATCAGGGCCTAAACTTTAGTGGAAAATGATACCTCACTCGCCTAGGTATCAGAAATCTCGAAAAAACAACTTTCAAAATGGGTAGATAGT
Organism: Cyrtorhinus lividipennis; assembly: GCA_019603395.1. Lineage (NCBI taxonomy): Eukaryota > Metazoa > Arthropoda > Insecta > Hemiptera > Miridae > Cyrtorhinus > Cyrtorhinus lividipennis. The sequence continues at coordinate 12,937,188 of CM033998.1, read as the reverse complement.
GTGGTAAATTTACGCCGATTTACCAAATTCCATTTACTTTACTGCCTAGGTATCTTATTGTATTAAGCGTAATTATTTGGAGTTACCTTTAGTAACTGACATTGTGGGATTCTACAATTCCTTTAGGGAATTGAGGAATCTTTTTCATTGACTATAAGACAATACTTATAGTCTTTTGGGACCTTTAGGTCCAGCAGAGCACCAACCTACCCTTTTTCTCAGCCCCAATCCTCTCTGTTTTTAGGAGCCATACTACTTCATGGTTCAATTGCCCCAGCAACCATATTGTAGTCGCCGAGGTTTTCCAATTTCCTTTATCAATCATGCAATTATGATTCGTTAGTCTAAACAAGTACAATGACAATCAAATTGTTTAGTCAGAATATTTCTTTCGGTACGTACCTCAGTCCTCTCCGTTTGGTACATACTGACCTGACTCTCGTAGTGCAAGCATTTGTTATCATTTTCCATACTTTCGCACTCAGCCCGGCAGAGCGCATGGAAGATGTGTTTCAATACCTTTCTGCTTTTCCCTGGTTCTCTGTGCTTCCCTACTTTGCTCGACAGAGAGCGTTTCGGAAGTTTTCTTTCAATACACCTTTGCCCTTTTGGCAACAGATAGGTACCCATTTTGACCCATAACCTCTTCTGTAGGGGCTCCAATCGTTTCGGGGCCCGTCTAATTGGATTCAGCGTGTAAAATTCACTCTAAAATGATATCCCACTCGCCTGGATGGCCGAAAATCTAGAAAATATATTTTTCAAAATAGACATTAGGACCCCCCACTTCAATAACCTTGGTCCAATTGGGCTGAAAAGTTTCAAGGACCAACTAGAGCCCAATTCGGTAAGCATTAACCCTTCAGTAGTCGCATTGGGTCATAATGACCCAAGACTTCTTGTTCTCTGAAACACCTTTTTTCCAGGAATCCCCCCCTCCCCGGTATTCCTCTTTGGCAACGTCCAGCCTCAGACAGTATGATTTACAACTCCCCTGGGTGTGTTAGTACTCGTCAAAAACGCACTTTGACCTTATGCAACCATCCACATCAGTTTTTCTCAAAAAAAAAATTTTGTTTACTAAGATGCTTCAGATTTGATGATGCGACCACTCGCTCACAAAGAAAATCTTGATAAATTGGCCCCAATCAATTTAATTAATTTAATCAATTAATTGTATCAAGTAATTTAATCATTTTTACACAAACTGTCAGACTGAAAATCGACTGATTTTAAAAATATTGTTGCGAGATTACACCTGCACCAGTCTCCTGGGTGACCAGCATTACAAGGTCAATGACACATGGAGGGCTAAGGGTCACTCTTGAACATTCATGCATCATTATCAAGTTGGCTGGAACCTTCCTGCTTGCTCCAGACAACATGTCAAGTTCCCAGAACCAGGGAAGACTCAATAAGGTCGCTGATTTTGAATCTTTTGCCAGTTTTTTCAGATCAGATCGCTTTCAAGGTCATTTGAAGGTCAAATGTAGAAAATATCGCTTAAAAAATCTGAAAAAATTCAGACATAGGTTTTTTAGAACGCTGAATCCAAATCCGGTGTCGGTTGACCTTCATGAGGTCAAGGTCAAGGTCATTTGAAGGTCAAACCAACAAAATAACCTCAAAAAAGTTGTAAAAATTTGACCTTCAAATGACCTTATATATATTATATGACTTTTAGATAACCAGACATGATCAAACCAACCCTGGATTCAGATTCAGCGACCCTCAAAACACATACATAAATTTTTACAATTTTTTTAGGTTATTTTGTTGGTTTGACCTTCAAATGACCTTGACACTGACCTCATGAATCACAATTGACACCGGATTTGGATTCAGCATTCTAAAAAACCTATGTCTAAATTTTTTCAGATAATTTAAGCGATTTTTTTTTAGCTATATTTTCTCCATTTGACCTTCAAATGACCTTGAAAGCGATCTGATCTGAAAAAACTGGCAAAAGATTCGAAATCAGCGACCCGAAAAACATAAAACCCCACAGGTCGCTTTCAGGGACTTTGACTTTTTTTTTTTTTTTTTTTTGTGGGGTTGTGTTATTTTTATTCCCATTTTTCACAATAAAATTTGAATTTGAAGTGGACAGGACAAAAAAGATGCTCGACTACCGAAGGGTTGAGAACGCAAAATTCAATGGTTGACCCTCAATGTCTGTTTTGCTTTTTATTTTGATTATTTGATGCTGGAAACGTGTAAGTGGCGTTCTGGAGGGACCTTCTGACAGCATTTATTGCTATATTGATTTGTAGAGACACCTTTAGTACATGTCAACTCGATCAGATACGATTTAACGATCATTGAACTGCCAGTCTGTTCAGTACGGAGTCAAAAACAACTCTTTGTATCACGCGAGCATATAATTTGTCCGCTTGATTTAACTGTTTTTTCTCTCTCCAGCCTTTTTTTTCGTGAGGGCAAATAAAATATGCTCAAAAGGGGCGGAGTGATTTGAAATAGTGGGCTGTACCTGTCAGGGACGAGAGCCATAAAGAGTCTAGTTGGATATGGGCCAAAAACTGAGAATCCCGAATCTCCTAAGTTTTCCGCAACCCCTTGGCCCTTTTTGCGGTCCTTAAGACCGCAGATGTCGTCCTCTCATCGAGCTCTCACATCATTATCCGCCACCGCTATTTTGATGAGGTTGGATATTACTCGTAGAAATTCAAATTTGCTAAGATTGATTGATTGAAAGTGTTCATTAATCCACCTGGGAGGAATAGGGCCATGAGGCTCTTCCAAAGTGTTAATGCTTAATGCTGCTTAATGTTATGCTCAATAGGAGCAAGATAGGAGTTGTTCACAAGCTCCTCTGTGGAACCAAACAGTCTCGTGTTCTGCGGCCACCAAGTCGCAATTCACTTCAATCAGTCAATAGCTGCTTTCCTCGGGTTATCTCGCATGACTGAGACGATTCTCCGAATAATCTTCAAGAGGTTTCGGGACCTTTTTAAACCTCTTAAACCACCGAGGGAAACGAGATCGTTACAAATGTTTTTGCTCTCTTGTTACAGCATCGAGACACGCAAGAGACCCTGGCTGTGCTTGACAGACTTGACCTGGACTCGGAAAAGCCCAGCGAAGAGGAAATGGCGAGGAAGTTTGGGTTTGAAGAGGATTATTTTCGAGGTACCGTCTCCTGGTGGCAGCGCCTGAAACCCCAACTGTGGTCGCTTTTTGACGAACCCTATTCTTCCAACGCGGCCAAGGTACGTAAATAAAGGAGTACTTACTCTTCATCGCATGTATTTATTGCCTCATGAGGGGTTGTTGATTGAGTGGCTGTTCATATGGAGGATGACCAATAGTAGGATCATTTGATGCAATTAGTCCGTCATTTTGGCCCTAATCCTCCAGACTGACCCTAGCCATCTTAATTCCTTCAACATTTAATTCCTGGAGCTGATACCTGTATAAGTAGATTGTTGGACCAAACGTTTGACCACACTCGACGAGTGATTCGAGCAAAACCCCCAGCTACACGGTGTTGTCGGTTAAATGAGATGATGCCATCTCGACCAACAAAAGAATAACCTCATCAGTACCTCAAGTCTCTGGAGGCCCTTACTATAATTGATATAAGTGACGTACCAACTTTTCCCAATGCAACTACATTAGCTATGTTCGCTGACGACCAATCCATATTTTCACGGGATAGCTGCATCAAGAAAACTCCAACAAAATGTAAACTCGATTGAGGATTGGAACAATAAGTGGAGAACTACAATGAACGTTCAAAAGTCGAGCACTGTCACATTTACCTACAAGAGAGTCTATCAAGTGAGCCCTATCGTTCTAAATAACACCGCTGTACCCCGAAAAGAGAATATAAAATATCTTGGCATCAGACTCGACAAAAAATTAATTTTTGGTGACCACATTGGTGACCTGGTGAACAAATTGAAAACCTGCATCAATTTCCTAAAACCACTTATCGGACCACAATCTCCGCTCACTTTAGCCAATAAAAGATTGATTTATCTAGTATTGATAAGGCCCATTTGGCAATATGGCGGCTCAATATGGGGATCCGCCAGTCTTTCCCATGTCAAAAGGGTACAAGTCAAACAAAATCGTGCACTATGACTGATTACGAATGCGGAATGGTACGTAAGAAATTCTGTGTTGCACCGGAATCTAGACTTTCCTGAAGTTGCAGAGGTGATTGCAAAAACATTCCGACGACAATTTGATTTAATCAGATCTCACCCAAACCCTTCGACGGATTTGATGATTGCCTTCTACGCCACCAAATTGGAAGAAGACTAAAAAGAAGGAGACCTGTAGACCTTCTTAGGCCGGGTACACACGTTGAGGATTCCGGAGAGCGATTCCTCTGAGGAAAACCTCTGAGGCGGCCAGAGCCGGACGGAGCATCCACACGTAGGGGAAAACCTCAGAGGCGGCCGGAGCGAAACGGGGCGAAAAACAAAAATAAAAAAATAATCGAGGAGCTACGACCACTGTGACGATACTCGAGCGATACGTGTGAGGGATGGGGTTCAGTTCCGGGAACCGGAACCCCGGCCTCAGGTGGCCTTTCCAAAAATTGGAAAGGCCTGGCGGCCTGTACAGTCCGCCTCAACTGAAGGCCTCGACCCGTCCACACGGTCCGTCGGCCGGAGAGGTTGGCCTCAACGGGGAATGCTCTCCGGAATCCTCAACGTGTGTACCCGGCCTTACGCTGTAGCGTCGAAAAACCCTCATCAACACGCAAACTGCGACAAAATTACCTACCAAACTAAAAACTATTAAAGAAGCTGTGATACAATAAGTCAAATTAACAAGAACATTGGAAAATAAAACTAAAAATTATAATTTAACTCATTTCCAAGGACTACCGATGGGTAGATGCCTTGACACACGTGCCATTGTATGAGGGCAATACAAGAAAGTAGATTACGTTTTCGTCTGTGTCTGCTAGGGGCGGGGCTAGCGCGGCCATCTTGGTGTCAGAGCTTTGTGCAACTCAGTCAGCCTCTAGCTGTGCTAGCGAGAGGTTCCTGCAGTGCTCCATTTGGATACTCTGACAGTTTGAATGTCACTCATAAAGTTATTGAATCTTTTAAGTGGGAGTTGTTTCCTCATCCGCTGTACAGTCCCAACCTGGAACTGAGCGTCTTCCACCTATTCCCAGCAATGAACAAGTGGCTGGCTATGCAGCGTTTGGTTAGGTATAAGTATAGTTGAAATGAATCCAATGAAATAGATCCCAGGACGATTGGCGCCCTCTGGATGAGGTTCATTGCCACAATTGGCATCCCGCAGGGCTCTCACCTTGGTCCCCTACTCTTCAACCTTGAGTTCAATGGAGTCGCCTCCTCCCTTCGTTGCACGAGTTCCTTATATATGCAGATGACCTGAAAACCATCAAATCCATTGCTGACTCCATGGACTACCTTCTCCTCCAGCGTAACTTCAACGCCCTCTCGTTGGTGTGACCACACTGGTTTGGCTCTGAACCTGTCCAAATCCGCCATCACCTCATTCCACCGCTCTCTCTCCAGTCATTCACCCTACTCAATCAACGAAGTGGTTCTGTCCTGCAAGAAGAGCATTGCCGACCTGGGCGTGCACCTGGATTCCCGGCTCTCTTTTGCGGATCACATCCTTTGTGAAGAAAAGCACCAGAGAATTTTCTCAGGCATCAGTCATACTGTCACTCTACAAGACTCTCCAGCCCATCTTGGAGTACGCGTTGGTGATCTGGAGCCCTCACTATGACTGCCATATACAAATTGAGCGTGTCTTCAGAGTATTCCTGCTGTTCCTGGCTTATAAGCTCTCCATTCCAGCTCGCTCGCTGCTTCCTCCATGGCTTGCTCTCAGGGCGCAAAGATTCTCCGGATCTCCTTGCTCGTGTTGGCTTCCTTGTGCCTCGTCCCGCTTCACGTTCTGCCATACCCTTTTCCATCCCCTCCTCTGCATCCGACTACCTCTACGTTATACTATATTTCTGGTACCTAGGCGTGTTGGGTATCATTTTCCACTATATTTTGGACCGTGAATCAATTGGAATGGGTCCGGGACCCGCCACGACCACTGTTTTCCCCATTTTCCCCATATTGAAGAAATGAGTCTCCATGTGCCTGATCCAAGGAATAATTAACCCCTGTGTGAGAATTTGCAACGTTGTTGCCAACCAAATTGCATTCAAATTTGGCACTCAAGTAATAAAAATCCTACTTTAGAGTGTAGTGACGCACATATTCTGGCAGAATCCCCTCTGACGTGGACAAATGGCGCACCAGTTGGTTGACTGCAGAAAAAAAGGACACGAAAACGTTGTTGGTCTAGGAAACAGGTGACAATTTATTTATCCCGGCTCTTACATAAAGCCGCTACCGAGGGAAAGTGAGATCGAGGTCGTGAAAAAGGAGCAACCGGTTCGGTATTCAAGGCACGTTTTGGGCACATGATATATCAGAACGGAGGGTGAATCGATCATGAGTGTTTATTTTCATAGTTGACAGCCTCGCGTTTCTTTGAGAAATGTTTTATCGTTCGTGGGTACCTGCCGCGTTCGTTCACGATTGCATTGCTTCCAACAAGTTCACAATCGACCACATTGATTAGTCATTTGGTCACAATGTTCCCTTCTATTCTGACCATCTATTAAACAGCCAACAGAGTGACTACCTGCCATCTAATTGATAAAAATTGTAAACATTTCACCACCACAACATCGCCCGACCAACTTCGTTATTTTCAAGTAGCGGGAGCTCTGATTTTGTAATTTATTTGATCAATAAATTCTGTGTGAATCTAACTCTATTCACTTTTTAGGATTCAGAAATTGACGCTTTGATCATCAATAACTTGATTACAAGACTAGTTTGCTGAGCATTGGAACGCCCTGAAAAGCCTCTGAGTGTTTTTGTTCCAAGTGAAATTTACGTTCAACTCCTTCAATCCTTTGAGGACGATGCAGGTCGGCTCCTTAATAATCCAGGAGCATGGAGACTCATTCCAATCGATTCAGCGTCCAAGGTTTAGTGGAAAATGATACCCCACAAGCCTAGGTACCAGAAATCTCAAAAACCCACAATTCAAAATAGGTAGATAGATACCCATTTTTCGACCCATAACCTCTTCCGGTGGCCACCAATCAACCCGGGACTCGTCTAATTGGATTCAGCATCCGCAATTTAGTAACACATTTTGACTCGTCACACTGAGTAGAGATGAGGCATTCAGCACTGAACGGATCCAAAGTGAATTCCATCTAATGAACTGATTCCCATTGAACAGACAAGGAACTGATGTTCACCAGTTCAGTTCAATTGTATCCAAAGGTTCCTGCTAGAAGCGCTCAGGTAGCTTTTCATCGCATTGACCAAGCTTCCCACCACAGTGGAGGGGCAAGTAGGTTGCCCCCCCCCCCCCCTGCTTCTCCATCAAGCAGTTCTCATCACCCTGCACCAACCCCCAGCTACTCTCTTCCCCCTCTGACCACCTTTGACCTTGGTCATTCTTCATCTCTCATAACTTGTATCACTTACCAATAGGATTTTGTCAACTCCATACCAGATGGCTGAAATCCCATCAACTCCTTCTAATGTAGAAGCCTTTCCATGATATCTTCCAACAATTCCACCCAGTCAACCCCATCCATCAGATATTTATGGAAAATATATTGGAAATTGTTCAGATGGAAAGCCCCTTGGCTTCTCTCACCTTCTATAAAATCTGCTCTATCCATTGCTAACAGTACACTAAAATAACAATCTCAGTCGTAAACATCATTTTGAGATGATGAAAACCCTGGTAAGACCTATGAACCTATGGTCAGAGTATAACCAGGAAGGAATCAGAAGCTTCATTAACCAGAAGGTGTGGAAATGTTGGCACTTGCAATCCTACCCAGACAGGAAGGAGTTGATGGTTGCCCAATTGAGGAACTGGGGTTCAAATGTCAAGCTACTACAGGGACCAAAACACTGTTATATTTTATTCGAGGGGAACAATCACCTGTTGCACACTAGTATACCTAACATATTTGGAGCAGTGGGCAAGAACCTTTGAGGTAGAGACCACATTGTCAAGACAGAGAGAGATGAGCACTTCAGTGGTTTAATGTGCAATTTCTGAGAGAGGGAGAGTGGAGTGATGTGGGGAATGAAGGTTTAGGGGCTAAAGGGTGGGTTGTATTGGTAGGTAAAGAAGATAGTTGGATGGGCCTAGGTGAGTGGCTAGTACTGGGCAGCAAAGGATGGTGGCCAAGGTGGGAGGTTGTGGTGGAAAATCAGGTGGTTGAGTCCAGAAAGTTCTGGAACAAATTTTCCTCTCTTCCAGTGGAATCTCCTTCCAGAATTTTCTGGACTCAACCAATTGATTTTCCACCTTGACCTCCCGCTTGACCTTGGAAAAACCATTCCAGTTCTCCTCTGACCATGAGTAGTCTGACAATGATCTCTTTAGTCAAAAGCCAGTCAGCTTGTAACTACCCACTGCACCAAATAAGACAAGTTATAACCTCCACTGATTAAAGCCAGTGTTACAAGACGCTACCAATACCTTCCAATGTTGGACACTCGTTGGCTGGTAGCATCGTGTAGCTCTCCAAACTTCCAGTGTCCAACGGCCAGTGTCCAATGTTGGCGTTGGAGGGCAAGGTGGTATTTGCCCACAAGTCAAAGAAAAGAAGGGTCCAGGAAGGGTATTCTTTCGAGAAAAAGAAGGGTCCAACGTGGGGGGGAGGGACACTTGACATCACCATGTAGCTGAGAACTTAGCTCGAGTCACTCGTCAAGTTGTCACTCTAACGTCCAAAGTTTGGCCAAACATTTGACGCATTGCATCGTGTAGCACAGCCTTTTTGCCTCAAGGATTTGTCCTCAAAATTGAAAAGAGCAAAAACATATTTAATAACATGCCTCTTAGTGTACAACAAAATACTAAAATTAAAACATTCAGTGTTGAGGGCGTCCAGGGACGCCCTACCCCTTCACACCACCATGCGAGAGGCATCCTCAAAAGCCCTGCTGTCATTTCGTCTTTCTGAAAGTGGGGATGAAGTGCTCCCACTACTTCTTGTACAGAGTTGTTTGTCAAGTCGTCATCTTCGGTATGAGACTAGCTCTCAAAGAAGCTATAGAGGATGTTGCTCTGCCCATTAGTTCCAAAAATATACAAAGTTATCCAAAACGCCAACATAAAAACCTCTTGGGGTGGTAGGATGACACGTTTTGTGGGTCCCACACACACATGTATCAGTCACTTCATTTCCTAGCCATCTCGTCCCTTCCAAGGTATATTTCCTAAATATGAGCCATAAATGATGGAACAAAGACAAAATACATTTCTCGAACAGATGATGGCCAATATTCTAAACCTACTTTAAAATAAGTAAACCACTCCTTACGACTCACTCCAGATTTATTGCCAACATTGCCTTTAATATTCGAGCTTGTAGCCATTCGAACGATCTAATGCAAAACATCCTTCGAACCTTGGGAGCAATTTTATTCTCATTTTTATGAAACATAAAATATTTTATTCATCCCGTGTAGGGATCGCATCGAGATATTTTATTGAACCCACGCGTCAACCGACTCTCAAATTGAAGGAGTTGTGTTGAAAAATGAGCTCACATTGAGTCGTTATCTTCAGGGAGTTTGTTTGTATTATATAAATTGCCTCATATAAAAATATTTATTGCTTTTACTGGATAATACCAATAATATTATTGATAAATAGTAACGCAATCGTTATTCTAAACAAAAAGGAAAAATGGATAATAAATTATAGCTCTATTTAACTGTTTTAATACTGAAACAAATTGTTCAACATATTAAATATAGTTAGAATGTCAACACATTATCGGAAATTTGTTTATTTCGCGTGAAAAAATGATCTTAGCGAGATGGCTAGATCTTATAATGTCACAATTTCGTTAATTTTTTTTTACGTGCGATATTTTATGTGCAAACACCCTCTTAAAAAGATTTTTTTTAAACCTATAATAAACAAATTTTGGTAATTTTTCCACAAACATTTTTCGGTGGTTTACACCCGTTTTACCCCCCAAAAAAATGGAAAGTAGTTGTTGGGAAGTAGACGCGAATTTATGTTTAAATTATAAAATAATTTAATAGGAACATTTTTAAAACTTGCATCGTTATTACTGCTAGATTATGTGAACTTCAACATTCATATTGCTGCAGAGATCGCGTGGGGGTTACAACATCTGAGACGATTATTGAGGTATCATGAGGGTTGATGTCGTTATAGTGATTGTATCGTTTTCTGTTGAGCGAGTATCCACGCGAATTGGATTGGTATCGAGTTAGTCTTCTCCACTTTGCTCTTTGGTGTTGTCGAAAGGCCTCGTTCGCTCTTCAACAGGGAATGGTCTCAGCTGATCGGCATAGTCGCTCATAAAACTGAGCAAAACACCGTTGCTCCACCCAAAACCCACTTGCTCTTCGTACTCACCCCCAAATCCCGTCATTCCGGGTCGTCGACAGTCGTATTTTTCGAAAATAACTTTGTGTTTCAGATAACCAATGTAGTTGTTATTCACCCAATTGTTGGCGATATTGAACGCAACGTCGTCTAAACCAACGTTTCGAAAACCTTGAGACGCCATCAGTTGCAGAGGCGCCCAGGAATTGGGCCAATCCCATTGCTCGCCTGTGAAACACATCGTAGACGGCAGTCCGCCTTTGAACTTGGACAAATTGTACCGTGTGTAGTAGGTGAGCATGTTGTGTGCTATTTCCATCCTGGTGCTGTCATCGAAGGACTTGGTCCATAAGGGGGTGAAGTTTGAAGCGGCGTATGCCCTGCTGACAGCCCCATCCTTCAGGTTGCGGTCATACCATATCCCATCCGCTTCGTGCCAGAGGACATCACGTATTGCTCTTTTCAACTTCTCCTCTTGCGCCGTGTATTTGTCCGTTTCAGTTGGCAATTTCAACTCTTTGGCCCACTTCTTCAATATTTGATAGTTCATGTGCATAAAGGAGTTCAGATCCACAGGGATGATTTCCTGTGTGTGCAAGTCCACTATAGCGTTCCTCTTCTTCCGTTTGAACCACCTTGAAGAGAAATCCCAGCCCGACTCGCACGCTGACGCTATAGCTTGATACTTGTACGTTTTGGACTCCAACGTGTCGTCCATGGAAGCCTGTGCTATATCTTCTCTGTATGACTCAGGCCGTGGTCCTGGGTTGCTGCAGAAGTAACGAAAAACTTCAAACTTATTTCCGGCGATGTTGATTTCAACTTTTCTCGTTCTCTCCCAGTGGAGAATTTCACTTTCCAGAACTTTGAAGTTTTTTTCAACAAAAGCAAAGTCTTTGGTCGTGGTGACGTAGTCGTCGACCATTCTGAGGAAAAGAGGAGGTTGAGATCGGAACTGGTAATATTTCCTCGTGCCGTTGAATATGGAGCCGTACGTTTTGAGCAAGTGGAGCATGTTGAGCACGACTCCTTTCGCCGTCTCTAACATATCGCAGGCGTTAAGACCGAGCAAAATGAAGTAGGTATCCCAGTAGTACAGCTCGCGAAACCGACCTCCAGGAATGATGAAGCCGTTAGGAACGTAAATGAGGCTCGTTTTCTCCGACTCAGTTTCTGTCTGCGGTGACATTTTACGCGCAAGTTGGATCCAGAGAGAGTTGAGCTCATTGGCCAGATACTTGTATTCGGGCGCTCCAACTTTGCCTATTATCGCCGGGTTGGGTTTCCAGTCCGTCGGAACCCACTTTTCAAGTTGCGACTCACCTTCAGCGGATTCGAAATTTTTGTTCAAAAACTCCAAAATGACCGTCGTCGGAACGCTGTCTTTGTACAGCGCCTCGATGGCCGTCCAGTCGCTCGTGATGGTCTGCAGGGTGGTTTTGACGTTCATGTCGACGAAAGTTTTGCAGTCGGGAAATACGTTGCTGTTTTGCACCGCTCGGAGAATTGGGCCGTCGCAGATGATGTTTCTGATGTCGTGGGCCTCCGCCGCCCAGACGCAGGGGTGTTGAGAATACAGCGAATAAGTTGGATACCATTTTTTCAAAACGTGGGGCCGACAGAGTCTATTTAACATGACCTCATTACGTGATTACGTCTCCATGTGAACCCCTGCACCTGAAACAAAATGATTTCTTTTTGTAATTCTGTGAAAACCACAAACTTTTGGTTAGAAGGGGAAGCTTTTTCCAGATAGTCATCCGATTAAACCTTCCAGTTATCATCCGATTAAACCTTTAACGTTAGGGGATGTTGCGGTGTAGCTAAAATCTATATTTCCTTCTATTCCAACATCGAATGCAAACATCGATGTTCCGATATTATCAAGAGAAAATATCGATATTTCAGATTATTGATATTAAAATTACAATTTGGACAACTGTACGGGAAATTTTGTTGCGGGAGGTCCCAACCAAACAGCAGATTTTGGAAAATACTCGAAAATCTGAATTCATATGAGTACCGAAAATCAAACGCCAGTGGGCAGCACCAGGGATTTTGGGCAAGACTGCAAGGTTATCTATTAGTAGGTAGTTATCCGAGAAGCCATGTTTTTCAAATCCTACTTTATGCCCTATCAATTTGGTAGGTACCTACTAACCTACCTACATGAGCTTTAGATCAGTTCAACACACAGGGCACACCCATTAAGGAAGGAGGTTACGGTGGTTTTCCAAGTACATTATAGTGGCCTCGATATGTAACAATCGAAATATACCAAGCAGAGCAGGTTATGGCCATGATGAGGCTGAGGGAGGTTTGTTGCAATGAAGGTGAAGCCAAGGCTTTTTTGTTTTCATTAATATTATTTCCCATTCATAATTTTGGGACTTCGGTGCGATGCACCCATATTCGTATGTCAATTTTTGCATTTTAAGTATTTCTGATATAACCTCGTATCTCATCATGCTGTAATTCAAATTTTGGCGTAATATTCATTTCCTGCTCTCTAGCGTTCTAAATGATAACCTTGGCGAAGTTGAAATTAACATTGCTGGCAGAACTGCACAGTTATTTGTCTCTCCTGCAAAATTTGGTATTTTGGAGATACGAGGTTATCGTATGATGCCATCGATATATTCTCTAGGTAGGGGAGGTAACATCGATGTTGGGGGAGACAACATCGACAATATCGATCACATCGATGGGGCGTAACATCGATAACCGATGTTATCGACCCTTCTCACCGAAGAGAAACATCGAGCGGAAAACAGCGTAGTTTTTCGAATATCGGACATTGATGTCGTCACATCCCTAGTCCAAATGTGTACCTACCTACCTGCTGGAATGGGTCCTTGACACTCCACACTCACCGTTTTTCCCATACTCTTGCTCTAAGAAATGTTAAATCATTGGAATGTGCCGTGTTTTTGTTGGGTTATTCCTTGAATAATGATTCTGGAGGAATAACCAACCCTTGTGCAAGAATTTGCAGTGTTTTTAACATTCAACTTACGCAAGTGAACGTAGAATAGCTCGATGACTCATTGGCAGAGATACGATCCCAAACTCAAATGAGAAGACCCGCATTGCGTCTTGTTTTGCGGGTGTAGTATAATTTGATCGCCGTTCTACTACAAGCTAAACGACGCGGGTTCTCTCGAAAACCCCACGAGAACCGAATAGAAGGAAGAAGAAAAAAATGCTCCAACAACAAGGAGCTAAATAATAACAACACAGGCTACCGCCGAACAAATGTTCGAGTATCATAAAATGTTTACCTACAGCGAGTCCACCGAACAAGTTGAGAGCGTTGGGAGTCGAATTGGGATATTGGGGGGCATCATTGTAGCGCCCCTTCATTCAATATAGATTCTATGAAGGTCTTTTCTCTGAGCCTTTGGGCTTCCTACGTTTTCTATGGAAAATACACCGTTGAAAATCCTTCGAGGCATCGTCAGGTGTATTTTTCGAGAATAAATAACAACAAAAACAATTTTGTATATTGAGTCTATTGAGCTCCATTGCTTTGTTATTCTTATTGAAATGGTTCGTACTTGAGTTTTTATTGACAGAAAAATATTTTTCTCTGATCTTATACATTCAAGTTCATGATTAGGAAAAGGTCAAACCATGAAATTGATCTCCAACTACTTTAAAAACGCTGCAAATTCATTCACAGGGGTTGGTTATTCCTCGTACAAGGCGCAAAGAGACTCATTTCTTCAACATGGGGAGAATGAGGGAAAAATTGGGTGTGGCGTGTCCTGGACCCATTCCAATCGATTCAGGGTCCAAAATTTGGTGGAAAATGATACCCAACATGCCTAGGTATCAGAAATCTCGAAAACAGACATTTGAAATGGGTAGATAGGTACCAGTTTTGACCCATAACTTCATCCAGAGGGCGCCAATCGTTCCCTGACCCATTTCATTGGATTTAGCGTCCAAAATTTGGAGGAAAATAATACCTCACACGCCTAGATCGCCAAAAATTTGGTCCGATTGGGTTGAAAAGTTTTGAGGACCAACTCGAGCCGTTCGCGCCGTTTTTGGTAGTAGAAAATTTTCTAAAAATCTGAAACTTGGGTCAGGGGTCTGTTCCTGGCACTAGTTGGTCCTCGAAACATTTCAACCCGATCGGACCAAATTTGGGAGGAGTAGGGGTCAAAATGTGTATTTCGAAAAATGGATTTTCGAGATTTTTAGCGATCTAGGCGTGTGGGGTATTATTTTCCACTAAATTGTGGACACTGAATCCAAAGAAATGGGTCCCAGAACCATTGGCGCCCACCCGAAGATGTTATGGGTCAAAATGAGTATCTGTCTACCAGTTTTCGAGATTTCTCGTACCTAGGCGAGTGGGGTATCATTTTCCATCAAATTTCGGACACTGAATTCAATGAAATGGATCCCTCTGGATGAGGTAATGGGTCAAAATAGGTGCCTATCTGGCAATTCTGAAAAACAATCTGGCAGTGGATCAATACTCGAGACAAAACCGATCCAATACTAATAGCACAAAGATCAAAATGGGTGCACCTCTGCAGTGCTGCTAGCAGTGGCTGTCCACAACACTAGTCAGTGACTTGTTTTGTTAATGAAGTTTATGACTGCATCCACCATGCAATCAATCTACAAAACATTCCTGCATCTTGTCTATCCCTCCAGCTGTCATCCTCCTTTCCTTCCACCGGATTATCCCAGTCTCTGACCACCACCTGTTATACACTCTCTCACATTTCAACCCTTGCACTGAAGTTCCCTCTCACCCTCACTAGTTGGCATCACAATGAAGTTTTCCTGAGCATTATCACAATTCCTGGTCCTTGGTGCTTGCCAAATAAGCTTTGAACCAAAAAGTGTGCACAACTCCTGCTTCGACTCTTGTCTTGCTTAATCGTCACAAACCCACAACCACTATTCCATTCTTTACAGAGTCTGCTCATTGACCTGCTTGGCAAATGTTTGTGACATATGCCTGGGATGTTGAGAAAAGTATGGAACAATCAAGATGTGGTTAAACGGAAGCAGAAGGTCTTTGGTTGACTTCTTCGTTCTTTGAAAATATGAGGAAAGGGAAATATGAGAACCTGATGGCATGTCGGGGTACAGACTTCTTAAGCCCCTTCTGATGGTTGTGCGGATGGTCTCAGAGGCTTTGAAGAGGCATTACGTTTGATGTATGTGAGGAAGTTATTGGGGAGCTTTTTTTTCTTTTTTTAATGGAGAAAAAAAATCTCTTTCGATGAATACAAGCGTATGGAGGGAAGATCCTCGGACGCGGGCCCATTTCGCCATAGGGCCTTTTCCACCATGATTATTGAAGCATTACGTGTGGAAAGGGTCTGGTTCCGGGGGGCCCCTCGGACCGAAACGAAAGGATGACAAACGAGACCAATGGGACTCGAGGATTGGATGGCATTGACATAGCTGGAAGAGCCTTCGATACCGCCCATCCCTCGGCGATACAGACCCGTTATATAGCCGCGCATTTTCAGTGAGGACGTCAAATATATCAACCCATCCACTTCGGACTCCCGTTTTATATACACCTTCCTCCCGTCGCGCGTTTATATTACCGACGATTGATGGTCACAAAGATCCTTTCATACAGCAAAGCTCGGGAGGGTAGGCGAATTTCCGCGCTCAGTGAGATGTTTGATCTATTCAAATTCAACCTTAGAAGTCAGTTCGTAGATATATGGTCTCACGAAGCAATACAGATAATAGTATGTCACGAAGCCTGTTGAAATAAGCTGCCTAATGGACCTCCACACGAGGATATGCCACAGGATGATCCGTCCCACTGCTATTGTAGTGGGTATGCTACGAGTATATTCAAAGCGCCTGTTGCAGCGTTCATTGGACTTTGTTTCGTCCCTGTTACTCCAGCGTTGAGATACTCCTTTGAGCAACCTGTGGTATCATACCAGAGCTCACTTCGATTGGCGCTAAATTTAACAGTATACAACTCATGGTGTCAATCAATCAATTAAAATGTTCTACGAGTATTTGTTGCTTGAGGTTACAACAACTTTACAACAAAGGCGATCTGTTTCCGAACATGAAATAAATAAATGGAGATGTTTATAACGAAATCAAATCAAAAGGCGTTTTAAGGAAGTGAACCTACCTAACACATGGCGACCTAACGAAACAATTAGTTCTCACTCATGTCACAACCCGACATCTGTAAAGAGCTCCTCCAGGAAAGTTCAACCAAAGGTTTAAATTCAAGAACTTGTAACAGTTAATTGAACTTTTAATAACTGATTGAACAGATGCAAACGGATACAGAACTTATGAACACAGCGATACGAACACGTTGAAGAAGAAAAGAGCAAGTGAGAGGTTTTTTTGGACGGAAGGTTACCCCCTTAGTTCACAGAACGAGCGAGCGCTGATGTCGGGTCATCTAGCGCGAGCAAAATGGTCCTACCCTGGTCGACCCAAACGGCGGGTAATTTGAACTGGCTGTTCCTTGGCATCTTTTGATCTTATAGGGAGGCCTAGGGCCGAACACATTGCGAAGCTGAACAGGCAAAATACAAGGTCCCTACTCAAGCACGCCAATAAGCAGCTCACAATGTATTGTTTGCTCAACCGAGCCAAGCCAAATAACCGTAGTATGTCTTTTTCATGCTGTGGGCACCTACCAAAGACATGTGCGAGTGATTATGGCTCCTGCTGGTTGCAGAGCAGGCCCAGCTTCTGCTTGTTGATTCTCCATAGCGTCCCGATTTGGAGCACTCTTTTTACCTCAAAGGGGGATGTGCCAGTTTAAATATCCTTTCAGGCAATGGTATCCATGGATTGCGTACCCATATTTTTTGCTGTACAAGGAGCACAAAATCCACTTGTAGTCCCGGTATGCAGCCATGGTCGTAAAGGTGTTCAGGACGGTCTGTTTCATGATGTCCCCCCCCCCCCAAACTAAGAACATCCAAAGAGTGTCCGTTCCGCCGTTTTTGGTTGTGGACAATTTTGATGAAGCACCTCTTTCTAGGCGTACTTTAGCACAATCAGACCAAATTTGGGAAGTTAAAGGTGTGCTTTTCAAAACTCGATTTTCGGGACTTCTTGCAAACCTGGCGTGTGATGTATAATTTTCCACTAAATTTTAACCGCTGGATCGATTGGAATGACTCCAGGACACTCCACACTCACTGTATTCCCCATCATCTTGCTCCAAGGAATAATTTAGAGCGTTTATTCATTGATAGGAACCAAGAACGGTTGAGCACCTTAACAGTGGATGTAGTACTGACGTTGGAAAATGTGTATGGAAGGCGTACTTTTGTTATCACGTGGTTCGTCCGCTAGAAGGGTAGTTTTCCATACTTCCCGGTTTGATTCCGTTGTGGCATGCCAATCCAGGAATTGAGGTTCAGAGACGGCTTTGGGTGGATGTTTGTCAGAGGTGCTTATTGGTACAAGACGGTCTTTCGATCGTTGTACCCAGAATATATCGGTGGCAGGGGTCCTAACTTGCGTGTGACAAGGGGTTGCCTACAGTGGCTACTTGCGGAAATATAGCAGTGCTCCCTCCTCCCCTCAAACTAGCGGCTGGGTGAACATTTAGACCACTTGATTGTTGTTTATGTGAGACCTGGGAGTTACCCTAACCTCTGAGCAAACCTACGTCTCCATTTCCTTTCAACTGCGGTTTTTAAGCGGAAAAGTTGGTGATTGTTGGTTTTCTGAGAAAAAGGAGTGGAAGAGGGTTGAGAATTGGCCGGCAGGTCACACGATGTTGAGCTTCATACTTTTTAGTCGTTGGTCCGTCGCACTTTTTCCGTTGTCCAATGGATGAAAACCCAACATTGAGCCGCCTCTCCATTTTCGCACACGTTATCCAGATTGACGGAGTAACTGGCTGATAGAAGATCAGCAGAAAAAAAGTCTTTTGTTGAGCCAACGAGGTCGTCGTGAACAAATCCCAGCTACGAGAAATTCCACGAAGCCATTCACTCTTCCTAGTATGCTTGTAACGACCGAGTAAGGGTTGCCAGTTACTTTGAAAGGATTCATCAATCGATTTCCCCTCATCCGCCGTCAAGTAACAGGAGACGAGAACGAGCGCACATGAGTACTTTTGCTGTAGACGTTATCGTAATAGTCCTTTAAGCTCGCTGTGGCATTCATGGAAAACAATCATCGCCTGGCAAAACTCCAAATATACGTTGGAACCCTGAATCAAGGCCTTGTCGTAAAGATTGGATAGGCAACACGAGCAAAGCTAAAACAGAAAGAGCTCAAGGCCCATTGGGGCATCTTCACTATCATGATCACTCAGATTCCTGTTGCCTGTAGGCGAATATCGAAAGAAAGTTATTCAGTGAAGAATCTAGAGATAATGAGGGGGCACCTGGTGGGCAGGGCCACTGTGTACCTATTTTGAATGTTGGTTTTTTGAGATTTCTGGTACCTACGCTTGTGGGGTATCATTTTCCACAAAACTTTGGACGCTGAATCGATTGAAAGTTTCCCCCCACTCTTTCTATAAGGAATAATCAACCATTGTGGAAGAATTTGCTGTGGTTCAAGGAATAATCAACTAATTTATTTGATCTAGAGCATCATGAAACGCAAATTTCGGGACAAATTGGAGAGATTGACCTGTATTATTTGTGTCCAAAGGGGTGTCTAGTTCCCGGGTCTAGTCGGTCCTCAAAACCATTCAGCCCGATTGGACCACATTAGAGGAGCAAAATGTGTATTTTAGAGAATGGATTTTTTATATTCTCAGCGATCAAGGTGTATAGTATCATTTTTGACTAAATTTTGAACGCTGAATCGACTGGAGTGCGTCTCCATGCTCCTGTTATCCCCTATGTAACCAACCCCTATGTAGGCATTTGCAACGTTTATTCTGGACGTTTCATGATGTCTCGATCAAATCACACCTATTGGTTATTCCTTGGACCACAAGATGGGGAAAATGAGGGGAAAACAGTGAGAGTGGAGTTTCCCGGACTGGTTTCCAGTCGATATAGCGTCCAACATTTAGTGGAAAATGATACCCACAATCTGGAAAATCTATTTAAATTCCCTCCGCATTTGGTCCGATCAGGCTGAAAACTTTCTAAGACCAGTTAGAGCCGGAAACGGGTCCCTGACCAATTCGATTCGGTCCGAATTTTTTTTGGGGCGATTCAACTTGTCTAGATCAAAATAATCAAATGCCCGTTCGCAGTCCACGCTATTTTGATAGTAGACAATTATTTAAAACGCTGCAAATTCCTCCACAGGGATTGGTTATTTCTCAGACCAGGAGCATAGAGACTCATTTTAATCGATTGGGCGCCCAAAATTTAGTGGAAAATGATACCCCTCACGCCTAGGTACCAGAAATCTCATAAACACATATTCAAAATGGGTAATATATACCCAATTTGACCCATGACTTCTTCCAGTGGGTGCCGATCATTCTGGGACCCATTTCATTGGATTCAGCGTCCAAATTTAGTGGACAATGATACCCCACCGCCTAATGCCCGAACTCGAAAATCCATTTTTCAAAAAAAACATTTGACCCACTAAATAGCCAAATTGGTTCTTTGGCTGAAGTTACGGGATTCGCTACTAGGCCGGGCGACCATGCCACAAAATTTTTAGACCTAATCCAAAACGGACGACGTGCGGCAACCTACGGCGACGGACATTGCCCCTGGGTATATATTACCCATTTTGATATGTGTCAGGATTTTGGTGCCTAGGCGTGTGGGGATCAATCCCACTAATTTTGGACCCTGAATCGATTGGAATGGGATCTGGCGACCCTTTGCCACTCCCCACTGTTTCCCCCATTCGAGGACATAACCAACCCGTGATGTAAGGAATTTGCAGATTTTTGACTCTAGGCATCATGAAACGTCCAGAAAAAATTTTGAGGTTGACTTCGCATGAAAACCATAGTTGATTATTCAAGGAATAACCAACCAAAACGAGTCCCTGACCCAAAATTTCAGATTTTTAGTGAATTTTCTACTATCGAAATTGGCGCGAACAGAGTACGGCGGACGGACATTTGCAAATTTTGATCAAAACACCTTATATTGCCCAAAAAATAATTTCGACATTTTGCCTGAAAAGATAGGCTGATTATCCAAGAAGTGACCAACCAAAATCGAAAATTTTCAGGCCGATCGTTTCAAATTAGGTGAGGGGTGGGGGGTCAAAATGTGTTTTTTGAAAAACGGATTTTCGAGATTTTGGCGGTCTAGACGTACGGGGTGTCATTTCCGACTGAATTTTGGATGCTGATAATGAAATGATGAATGAACATCAACCCCTATAAAAACATTAGCAGCATTTTTACCGAGTACGAGTGTTTGACGAAATCATTCAAGAATTGGATAGTTACTGTCAATTGAATACTGCTTAAAATTCACTCATTGAATGCTTGTTAACAATCGAGTGAATTGGTAAGATTGGATTTCCGGATTATTCCGTATATTTATATTATATAGTCATGTTCTCAATATAGTTCAGGTTTAGGCGTGAGGAAGGTAAACTCACCTGGTCGTCCATGTCTGCTGATGTCACGATTTTGCTGCACCATCGTTGTACACAGCCACCCTAGTAGCCCCAGAAAAATATTGAAAATGATAGATAATAATATATTAATGTCCGTGGTGTTGCACGCCGAGCTAAATCGCGAGAATGTCAATACGTATGGAATCGACGTAGGTAGAACGGGGCGGTGCAGGGTCGGTATCGCGCACAACAGGAATGTGGGTCAGGAACTGGCACTAGGTCACTTGTCTTATCATTAGAAGTGACGTCATAGGTCCCATCCCCCACCAGCGAATTTTACTTCACGTGTCGCCGTTCGTCAGTAGTGGTCATCTTCTCAGTGCACTGTCCACCTGCAGTCGTCTCAAAACCCGTAACAAATAGCCTTTTCATGGGAAAAAATACTCGCGTTTTGATTGGTTATTCCTTGCATAATCATGCCGAATCCAATGAAACGGGTCCCACAACGATTGGCGTCCACCGGGAGAGGTTATGGGTCGAAATGGGTATATATCTACCTATTTCAAAAGAGGATTATCGAGATTTCTGGTAATGGGAGTATGGGATCATGGTGGTATCATTTTCCACCAAATTTTGGACGTTAAATCGATTGGAATGAGTCCCGGAAATTCCACCTAACTGTTTTCACCCATTTTTGCCATGCTCCTGGTCCGAGGAATAACCAACTCTGTGAAATAATCTGCAGTGGTTTTTGAAATGAATTTCTGACAATATTTCTCCAGCTGAATTTTTATTTACATCTTAACAGCTTAAAAAAAGTGAATTTTTACAAAATAAAATTCCTTCACACGTCATGCTGCTACAACTTATTCTGAACCTACGTATTTCTGGAGAGGTTCACCATACAGCCCACTTTAGCATTTTCTGATTATATACAGTGGTTACGGTAAATTTTTCTTAAATTTATCATTCTTATTCTTTTATTTCGACGTTTCGCCTGGACGAGGTATCATCGGGGTATATATTTGGCTATCATCTCCAATTCCCTACAGGATGGATATACAGAACATCTGTACTTTGAGGTGTATGGTGGAACAAAACACTCAAAACAGGATGGATGGTAACAATATATACATAAAAGAAGGAGCAAGTAGGTGACTAGATGGCAATTTAATGTGGGGCTGATTCTATTATCTTTTATCACAGTGGCAGGTTTGTACAAGAGGAAGGGGAAGTTGGACTAGCAACCTTATGATTACTCCTCTGAAATAAATGAAAAACAAACTTATTGCCCAACAATTTAATATTATTTTGTTGGATATTAAACACTTTTTCACCACCTTTAATTATGTTCATATTTTTATTTTTTTTTATTTTTTGGTTGTTAATTTCTTTTGTTATAATTTCAAAATTTCATGTGTCTACTTTATGTCCATTTTCAACACTATGTCTGGAAACTATGCATATATGTTCCTGTGACTCGCCTAAATGTAAGGGTAGTAATGCCATGTGATAGTCTATTCTTAGAATTTTAAACTTGTTACGACTAATCTTAAATAGTATTTAAACAATTATGTATAATAACTCTGAGTAAGACTAAGGCTTAGTATTTGAGCTAGATCATTTCGACATCTGACCTTTGTTCCACCATATACCTCAATGTACTGATGTTCTGTGTATCATCCTGTTGGGAGTTGAAGATGGTTGCCAAATATATGCCCAGATGATGCCAGGCCTGGTGATGAAACCACCAACTTTAAGAAAAAAAACGCTGCAATTCATTCACAGCACAGAAGGGTTGGTTATTCCTCGGACCAGGTGCATGGAGACTCATTTCTTCAACATGGGGAAAATGGGGGAAACAATGGGTGTGGCAGGTCCCGGACCCATTCCAATCGATTCAGGTTCCAAAATCTAGTGGAAAATGACACCCCACACACCTAGATGAACACAAATCTCGAAAATTCATTTTTCAAAATACATATTTTGACCCCTAATCCTCCTTCCTCCTCCCTCAATTTGGTTCGATCGGGCTGAAATGTTTCAAGGATCAACTAGTGCCTGAAACGGTCCCCTGTCCCAAATTTCAGATTTCTAGAAGATTTTCTAGATCCAAAATCGGCGTGGGCGTTCGGACATTTGCTTATCAAAATCTAGACACCTAGAAACGCCCAGAAAATTATTTTGGGTCGAATCGGAGAGATTGGTGGGACTTAAAAGTTTAAATGGCTAGAGTATAGTGGTTAGAATGGCTTCAGGTTCCATTTTTTTCTGGAAAACAATGTTTTTTTAGCGAAAAGTTGGTGAGTGGTTTCAATTTCAGGACAATAGTTACGCAGTGTGGCCCCAAGAGGATCAAAGTCTATCTGAGCCCGAAACCTCTCTCGTCGTGGCTCATATGAACCAGCTTCCTTGCGTAAAAAAGGGAGTGAAAATATATTTGAGTAATCCAAATACATAGGTGGGGAGGCTGAAAGTCCGAGGAAAGTTTTGATAAGAGTTCACCTCGCTCCGAGGCAAAACTCCGGTTGTATGTAAATGTTGAGAAAGCAATTTCGGGTTCATTGGTCCCTCGAGTGTGAGGAACAGACAGATGAGACGCTCCATCGCACACACCGAGGATATTCGCCGCCACCCTTTACTTCTCCACTTGACCATAATAATTTGGAGGAACGAAATTACGTTCAGGGTGAGTCCCACAGTGGTCATAAGGTGAAACTTCGAAAAAATTTTATCCGAGTAGAAAATGGAAGCCTTGAAAGCTTACCAAGTATTCGTATAACAACTGGACTTTCACAAGTCTGTATACTGTTATAATATGTACGCCCCAACCCTTCCCCACCGTATCTGACCAAAAATAAACCACTATGTCAAGTCATTGCATCATGAGATGTGTACTGTGGCCACCAGAGTGCGCCCCTCTTCGCTACACTAGCGCCATCAACCGCTTGCAACTGCTACTAGATATAAGTGCGTGTAATGAAAGATGGTCGGTAATGAAAAGAATACGTAGGAGTCGCTGCCTAGCGGAGAAGAAGCGAAACAAAAAGCAAGGAAATTTTCCCATTTGTACGCTTTTTCTCCCCCACAAACGTCAGCTCTGAATCGACTCGCAAAAATTTATAAGCACCGCTCTGATAGTAGATTAATCCTCTATGGTATATAATATGGCTCTATGGTATAATTTATATTTCAAAACAAATCCAAACATAAATAATGCTCGGCAATTTATATGCTTTATACCCAAATTTACCTTGGATGCTTTGGCACCACTTTTTGTAAATAACACCATATTTTTATTATATAAATGAGGAAGAGGTAGCAAAACCTACCATTAACAAGAAAAACACTTGGAGAGCAAAAATAATATTACATATGCGTTTAAGAGGACATGAAAAAATATATATTTTTTAAAAAATACTCATATTTAACATCACACTGAATGTATGCATGCTTTTAAGGATGGACACCTCAAACAGTATTTTTGTGTTCCCTTTTCTTACTTGGTGCTTGAGCTTTCAGCAGGTGCATCTGGCCCCAGATTGGAGGCTAGGCTAATGCAGTCAAAGGTAACGTTACATATATGCAACGACAGATGGCATTGAGTAAACTTCTCTCATTAGACCCAAGTATTTACCTTTTGGGGTCAATGCACGGGCTCTGATGGATACATATTATGTGTTCAACCTCAAGTCTACTTCAAAACGGGTTGAGGGAAGATTAGGCGGGAGATGGGGCCCTGTTGCATGTTAAGGCTAGGTAGAATCATCAGAAGCTAACAGCAGCACAGTAATGTTACGCTACCTTAAGCAGCATTAACACGATGCCAGTAAACGGTACAGTTGACTGGCGCCAGCTAGCTGGACCAAACTGGGAGCCAGATGACTTGCGCCAGTCTGTAGCCAATTCAACTGACTCCAGTTGACGAAAAAGGATGGACGCAATTGCATTGTTGAGGCTTTCCCGCGTCAAGTTAAAGTAGTATCTGCGTGATTTTGTGCAAGATTCCTCAGAAGTGCTCCTTGACGAACGAGTGTTGACGAGGGATTATGTTTTGAGAAGAAAATTTTCAGGAGCCTCATCTCAGCTGTGAATTAAGATATGATGAATCTTCTGAACATAGAGTGTTGCGCTGAGAATTTACCCTGAAACGAGCTTCTACTTTAATTGGCACCTTTGATCACAAAACAAGACATTGTCACGCTGGAAGCACTCTCAATCAAGGTAAAGCTGGAGATAACGTTGGCATACCTGGCCATGGGAGCAAGTTACAAGATTCTACAGGGGATGTTTCAAGTTAAATCTTCTACCCACTTTTTCAGTGGAATATCAATCTCGCGGAACACAAAACAACACAATTGCACAACACAAAAGTTTGGAACACACAATACACACAGTACAATAGTTTGGAATTGGAGGCCTAAATGGGCTGGAGAGGAAAAGGTGATTCACACGATTCCAGTGAATCACGCCAGCTCGAACTTTTAGTGGTTGGGGGAATTGGACTGGCCTGAAACCTAATCATGAGGACAGTCGACTGAAGCAACTTTTCTACTGGACTAGAACGCTATTAGACGCCAGTGCTGTTCACACGAGGCCAGTCAACTGGACCGTTTACTGGCATCCTGTGAATGCGGGTTAATTAAACGTTCTCATCATAAAGTTCAATTCTTCTTCTTCTTCTGTGGGTGCCATAGACGCGTAACCATCCGTTGGCGACCAATCCTTCTTCCTCCTTTCCTACAAAGCATGCAGTGTTGTCTCAACAGCACCCTGTCTTGGGAGCACATGTCTCGAAGCCAAGAGAGCTGTTTCCGGCCTATTTCACGCCTTTCCTCTATCTTACCCTCCAGAACCAATCGCTGGAAGATATAGCGATCTCCTCTGAAGATGTGGCTGAGGTACCCTATCTTTCGCCCTCTCACATCCTTGAAGAGCTCATGATCCTCAAGGCCTGCTCGGCGCAGAATCTCAGTATTCTGAACTCCCTAGACCCGAAAAATTCTATGGCACCACCACGTCTCAAAAGCCTCCATGCGATTTACAGAGGTGATCTTCAGTGTCTACGTCTCAAGCCATAGATCAGGACTAAACAAACGTAACACCGGAGCGTTCGATAGTGAATATCGAAGCTCAGATGCTTATTGCAGAGGAATGACTTCATCTGGACAAACGCCACTCAGGCCTGCTCAACCCTGGCACGAACTTTAGGATCCCATTTTCGTTCATGATCACTCCAAGATATTTTAAGCTCTGAACCCGGTCCAAAGAGACGCCTCCAACGTCGATCTGCTTCATACCTACATCGCCACGCGAGACCACCATCCATTTGGTCTTTGAGATGTTGACCCATAGGCCAATTGACAGGCTCTACTCAGTCACGATGTTGACCAGCTGCTGTAGAATATTCTCGGAGATGGCCGTAAGGATGGTGTCATCCTGTTACCGGATATTATTAGTGAAAAGTTCAATTCAGTCAACCAAAATTCTGTTCAAAATGAATCAATGCAGCACATCCCGACCACTTCTAGACAAAAACCTTCTGTTGGTATAAATATTTAGGTATAAATTATCTGGCTACTCTCTCTTGGTTTCCATCCACCCATTTTCCCGTCATGAAGTGAAGTGGAGGGGCGTGCCTTGGGCTGAAGGCCCTTGTTTTTCTCGCTTCCACTCCCTTCGGTGTATTTTACGCCCTTACAGTATTTCTCGTTATTATGTTAGCTGGGGTGCGACTCTATGAATACACATTTGGCGAGAGTTGAAGGTGAGATATACATCCCGTGTGCTGCGTCTCACCCGTTTCTGCGCAGGAGCCATCAAAAATCCATTTTCGAGGCAAAGATGAACTCACTTTGCCCTCGGATTTGACTTGTCGCTGCGTCATTGGATTCCACGGACTGAATGAAATCATTCTGGAATTGTACTAATACTAAAATCATTCATGGAATTGATTAAGGCGATCCACTCTAATCATCCACGAAAAATTGCGTGGTTTAATAACAACCAAGATAGCGGCTACTAGCGTATGAGTAGGCTTCTTCTTTCAATTTTAGCAGACAAGCCGTTCCCGCCTCCTTGCAAGAACAATCTTGATTGAAAAGTTTACCTGTTAACCCTGAATAAAACAAATCAATGCCATGAAAAAGTTCAGAAAGGATCACAATTTTCCAGCAGAAGCAAATTATAACGAGTGAGGGACGCAGAATAGTGTTGTGAAGTGTGGGTGAATCCAATCAGCCGCCTATCGACCGGGGACTTCAAGGGAAACACATTCTCACGAATTCACGGCGCGGCACTTTCCACTTGGTCAGGACTGGTGATGAGAAAGGAGGGGTGGGGGCTGAGTGTAGGGGTCAATTGTGCCCGGAGAGAACGAAAAGCTGAGCCCAGAGGGGATGGGACAAACCCCGACAATGGAACCAATAGCCATGCAGACTACAGTTTGAAATCGTAAAATCAATTTCGCTTCTCGATACAATATTCTACGTCCTTTTTTTTCTTTCGTAAGCCAGGCTGCTACTGCTTGGTGTCAAGACCAGAAAAATGTTCTTGCAGCGTGTGGGCAGTTGTAATTGTGATACAAGTGATATGCCAAATCATTCAACTCAATCAAGATTGACTATGAGGTACGTTTAGTTCAGGGAAAAGAACAGCAAAGAACCATTCTTCATTAGTATCAATAATTGTCGTGGTCACCCGCTGCAGGAGTGCCATTAGTATTTGTTTGCTGATGATAAAAATTATAAAAATCCAGGAAGTAACGTTTAAGCTTGTCATACTAATAATTTGCCTCTTTTTTAGAGAATATTTGGATACACAGAATATGTCTACAACACAGCAGCCGATTTACCTTACATACTCTTTACATTATTTATTGTTGGTTACGCCAATTTGAGGATATTTAGTCCTCGTGCGTTTTGGTTGGCAAAACCTTACAGCAATAACATATTGTTGCAAGCTGGCACCTGCGCCCGTCAAATGGGCTGCCGGCGTTGCAGGGTCAACGACCTGTGGAGGGCTAAGGGTCGCTCTTGAACATTCGTGCGTCATATTGAATTGGCTGGAACCTTCCCGTTGGCTTGAGACAACACGTCGAGTTCCCAGAACCAGAGAAGGTTTGAGAAGGTACTGGACCAAGAGGCAGCCAGTATAAAAGGGACCCAGGAATGCCGCGCAGTTCAGTTCAGTTTGAAGTCTGAATATAGACGCTTCGTGTTATAAATCGTGCCGTGCTGTGTTATAAATAGTGCGACAACCGCATTGCAACCGTGAATTGTGCTTTGTGATTGTGTAAATGTGTGTACAAAGACAGTGTATTTGAGTGAATGATTGTAATAAATTATTTACTAAAAACATAAATCGTTACAATATCATCTCACTCTTGGTTGTGCACAGCTCTACATGACTCTGACATTATTCTTCTCATCCTATCGGTTTACATGAGACAGAGTCAACAGCCTGGACACTGCCTATCATGAATACTACTTACAGATATATTACATGCAGAATATTATAGGTAAGATTTATGTGACGTCAAAAGTCTAACAGAGACAAAGCAATGAGACATTTGAGGGACGGCAGGTAGTGGAAAAAGTCAAAATCGGGCAAATGGGTGAAAAATAAGTTGATGGAATAGGGTATTCACTGGAGGGGGCAGTTCAGTTGATAATTTATGAGAAGAAGGGAATGTGGGACCAGAGCAACAAACGAGCCAAGTGACTTTGGTCAGGATTTTGGACAGATGATGATTTTGGACTGACGATTGGTATGTCATCAGCGAACAATGGACAGTGGACCTCAGCGCCAGAGCACCTAGCGGTACCTTTTGCCAGGAGGAGAAAGCTAAGTGGACCAATTTGGCCTATACGAATCAATGGCTAATATGGACCAATAGATTTTTATATCCAGAGTCTTTGAGGGCCACCTTTGGAATCAGAAAGGAAACCTCCAAAACCGTAATTTTATTTTAAAAGTTCATGTTTATTGACACTAAACCTAATTTTTTCAGAGAGGAAACAATCCTTATCGACTTTACCAATCCTGCTCTAGTCGTGCTATGATCCTATGACACTTCTGGCAGCACAGCAAACAGATCACCAATATTGCTTCAGTCCTACACTGGCTCTGCAAGTTCCTGTCTTTTCCTTATCCTATACCTGCATGATTGTCCTCAACTGTGACCCACAACCAAATCAAATGTCAGTCTCTCCACATTGACTTGTCCTGGCAGGTTCCCTGTCTTTACATTGTAGGAAACTCTGCCTCATTGGTCAAAATGCACAACTATCAGAGTAAGAAGTGGCCATTTTGCTGGTGTAGATGGATAGAGAGTGACATGTATACTGAGAGTGCCCTCCACTTTTGCATGGTTGGCAAAACCGTCAAGCACTTCCCAATTTTATTAAAATCTTGAACGCAATGAATGATTCTGTGTCTTGGAGTAAGTGCAGAAAATGTGCGCATTTTCTCAGATTTTCTTCTTTATATCAGGGATATTTCTCTGTATACCCTGGATATTCACTGGGTTACAATCATGAGCGTCCCATTAGTGGTTTTTGAGGTCCAGCAACTGGAGCTTGATGGTTAGAATTTTGACTATTGACAGCAGGAGAGTTTCCACCTTGTAATTTAGCTCCTGATTCACCACCTCCTTTCATTGGCAATGATCTCACTGGCAGAATTTTTTAGCTCATCTGTCTCGACTTTGAACGTAACAAGATTCATCAACGCAAGTTTCTTTTTCGTCCTTTGGTTCCATATTGAAGTAAATATCTCGAAACGAGTTGGACCTGCAACTTGTTGCATCACCCAGTGCCGGGAAGGCAGTGCAATAGTAAGGAAATATTGTCTGCCTGTCCTTGGCGGTTTTTCATGGACAATATATTGTGGTTGAGCGAATGACATTGATGGATTGGAGTGACACTAAGCAAAACATAGTTCTACAGTATTTACAGAAAATTATACTAATGAGGATTAAGAGATTGAGTTTCCGGCAGAACAATGGCCAGTGCAGAGTAGAGTCCATGGAATACTTTAGTTCAACCATGTAACAGGTGATGAAACCTTTGGGGTTGGGGGAAATCAGCACACGATTTCTGGGGTGTGGTTGTATCTTACAATACAACGTATATTGTAATTGCTGATAATGCATAGCATACTGTGAATCATGCTGGTAAGCCCTCGGAATAAAATGGTTTAAATAAATTAATTCGGTTTCGGGAATTTGAAGGACCTAGCGAGAGGATATGATGTAGTCAGACTAGACTGAGCAAGGATACAAGGAGTACATAAAATAATTGATCAATGAATATTTGAAACAGGACAGTTGCAAAGGAGAATATGCCTCAAC
This sequence comes from Cyrtorhinus lividipennis, assembly GCA_019603395.1. Lineage (NCBI taxonomy): Eukaryota > Metazoa > Arthropoda > Insecta > Hemiptera > Miridae > Cyrtorhinus > Cyrtorhinus lividipennis. The sequence continues at coordinate 12,906,926 of CM033998.1, read as the reverse complement.
TGGCTAAATTGATACAAGACAAGTAATTAAAAGTAATAGCAACAGTGGAATATATAATACATGATACATGAAATTATGATATACATGAAAATACAATTTAATGAGCAAGCGCAACGATACCAGGCTGACAAAAACGGCGTCGACGTCGAAGGAAAACAGGAGGGGGCACCGCTGTCCTGAAGGTTACACAGTGAAGGCTTAATTAACTTGAGTCCTTTATCATTCATGGCATGGGGAACACCAATATTACAGCTTCGGTCGACTTCAGCACGGTAGCAGAGTTCACTTCAGAGCGAGCACAGGACAAAGCCAGGATGGACTGAGTCAGTTGCACTTGCACGACAGGTTACAAAAATATAAATGACTCCGACATGTTGGGCGCCTCAGCAACAACTGCCCGGTTGGGCGCCTTGGCAATGAGTGAGCGCAGGAGCTCTCCAAATGCAACGTCCAGGCAGGAGCTGCGCGCGCATCCTGGCGCATGCTCCCTCCCTTCTGGTTTTCTGGAGGCAGTAAGCCTGGGGGCTTACACCTGTATATTATATACAACAGCATGGAAAGCTGTTTGCGCAAGCTACGAGTACAAAGCGTGAAACGCTGCTACCCTTCTACTACACATTTTACATGACTCACGTTTTTTCCATGATTCGCAATGAAGTAGTTTTGTACCATAATCAGTTTGAAACCTCATATAGGGGTTATCTTGTACCCCTTACGCCTCTTCAAACGCGTACTCTACAACTTTCCAAAGCCAGACTAAATTTACATGGGTCCCAACCGTCCAAAATTTCTATTACCTATTTGGTGTTATCTACTTTGCTGGTCAACCGTTTGCTGCTAGAAGAACGATCTTTTTTCATGATTTTGAAAGTTATTAATTATTGCGATACGATTAAGTAACATATTCTGCATTTTTCTGTTGACAGATAATCGGGGTGATATCCGTGTTCTTCATCTGCGTCTCCATCTTGTCGTTCTGCCTCAAAACCCACCCGGACATGAGGGTTCCTGTCATCCGAAATATCACCGTCAACACAACGGAAAACAACACTTGGGGATGGACATTAGATAAACACATGACTAATGCACACATTGCCTTTTTTTATATCGAGTGCCTCTGCAATGCGTGGTTTACTTTTGAGTTCATCCTCCGTATCGTCTCTTGTCCGAACAAGTGCGCTTTCATTAAATCCTCAGTGAACATTATAGACTATGTGGCCACACTTTCTTTCTATATAGATCTCATTTTGGCCAAATTCGCCAAACATTTAGAGAATGCGGATATTCTCGAATTTTTCAGTATAATTAGGATAATGAGGTTGTTTAAATTGACGAGGCACTCTTCGGGCCTCAAAATCTTGATACAAACTTTTCGAGCTTCTGCCAAAGAGCTGACGCTCCTAGTGTTCTTCCTCGTCCTGGGGATAGTAATCTTCGCCTCCCTCGTCTACTACGCAGAGAGGATCCAGGCGAACCCGCACAACGACTTCAATAGCATTCCCCTCGGACTGTGGTGGGCCCTAGTGACAATGACCACCGTCGGGTACGGGGATATGGTTCCGAAAACGTACGTAGGTATGTTCGTGGGTGCTCTGTGCGCGCTCGCCGGTGTACTGACGATAGCCCTACCCGTTCCCGTTATCGTGTCCAACTTTGCCATGTACTATTCGCACACCCAGGCGAGAGCTAAGCTGCCGAAGAAGAGGAGACGAGTTCTGCCTGTCGAGCAGCCGCGAGCTCCAAGGGTGCCTGGCCCTGGTGGTGGCAGTGCGACAGGACCTCCGACCCAGGGTGCCTGTCCTCAGCAGAACGCCATCACTGCCGCTCAAAGCCGGCGAATGAACGCCGTCAAATCCAACAATCCCAAAGAAGCTGGTCCTCCCAAGATGGGTGAGTAGTCGCCTCTTCTCTCCTACATTATCCACCCCTACATCACAGCATGCCTCTCAACATAACCATAATAAACTGTTTGAATCTAAATACCAAATTTAAATAAAAACAAATTGCGGTAGAACCTCGACAGGTGCGATACTTACACTGAAAATGGCTTGGTCACAACGACAAGAGTCATAAAAATAATCCTGTTTGTGCACATTTTATATCGTCTTCCAAAACCCCCAAAGCTGGGTACAGTATCCAAACTATGACTTTTTGGGGATGCCTATGATATGGTCCAATATTATTCTAGCTCTTCATTTTCAAATAACGATAATAACTGAATCTTACACAATGAGACCCCCCATTTTTTTGGATTTTACACAAATTTCCATGAATAATCGGCCCAAGACCTGGGGGTATATTCCTACAATCTCATTACTCCTCACTTTGCAACTATCAATTTCATACTCATCACTTTGAAAATTATGAAGAGTAGGAGAACTTCCTGTTCCTGGAAACCTTTCACTCCAACTCTCCTGTTCTACATGAAATGCTGAGTGAATTGAAGAGTAACCTATCTCGTTGTAACCTTCCTCAATGCTCACAACGACCACCACCACACTGCAATGGCGCTTCATGTTGTGATAATAAAGAGAGCAGTATGTGATTGAACTCTCTGTCTAACCTACAAGTTTCACCTCTCAACTATGCAAGCAATTGCCGAATGAGAGTTAAGAGAAGTAATTGGCAGTATTAGAGGTGGTCAATAAAGAATAAGATTTGTCATTTTGATGGTGAGTGAATAAAAGATTTCATAATTCCAAATCTCCCAATACTTTGACGTACGTGCTATTGTTGCCAACGTTATTTAACTTATGGTAACTCACGAATTTTTGTTACAAGTAACGGCTATAATATCCTTGAAAGTTGGGTCTCTCATGTTAAAATTTCTGATAAATTAATTAACGTTTACAACATTAACATTAATTATCTCCTCATTCAATGGAATCCATCCAAAATCATATTTTAAATGTAAATTATTCCCTAAGTACATTATGTCTGATGAATATCCAACTATTTGGCAATTTCGTTGGATACTCGACAAAACGCTGCAAATTCTTTTACAGGGGTTGATTATTCCTCGGACCAGGCGCATGGAAACTCATTTGAATCGATTCAGCGTCCAAAGTTTAGTGAAAAATGATACCCCACACGGCTAGGTCCTTGAAAATATCGAAAACCCACTTTCGAAATACGTAAATACGTAGATACCCATTTTGGACCATAACCTCTACCTGTGGGCACCAATCGTCCCGGGATCCGTCTCATTGGATTCAATGTCGAAAATTTAGTGGAAAATGATACTTCACACGCCTAGGGACAAGAAATCTCAAAAATCCACATTCAAAATATAGAGATGGATACCCATTTTGAACCATAACCTCTTCCGGTATGCACCAATCGTCGTGAGACCCATTTCATTGGGTTCAGTATCCAAAATTTAGTGGAAAATGATACCCCACACGCCCAGATACCACAAATCTCGAAAACCCCACTTTCGAAATAGGTAAATAAATACCCTTTTTGAACCATAACCTCTACCTGAGGGCACCAATCGTCCCGGGATCCGTCTCATTTGGATTAAACGTCCAAAATTTAGTAATAAATGACACCCCACACGCCTAGGTAGCAGAAATTTCGAAAATGCCTTTTATGAAAAACACATTTTGACACCCCCCCCCCCCCCCTGGTTAGTTATCTACTAGCTGTATTGACTCTTCATATGATTGTAAGAGTTTCTTGGAACAGAAAGCGAGTAGAACGCCGAACAATTTCTGCTTGTGAATCATGATGGCTCCTAATAATAGTACAAAGGTTCATAACATCAAAGTATTCCTTAAAAATCAGCAACTCTACATTTTTTTAATAAATGTCTCTTGATAATATCGGTATATTGATATTTGCATTCAATATTGATATAGAAAAAAAATTTATATGTGGCTATATCACAATGTCCCTACCCCTTTAAGGTCCAATGGGAGGGGATAGGGGAGCAGATCCCTCGTTCCACAAGGCGCCGGCAGAGGGCATTACTGGTCAGGGTGCGTTACCAAGTGACTTCTACCCTCTTTTAACTAATTCTCTCCCCTAACCTACACCTCTTGTAGTTTGTTTCCTCCCAATTTTTACATCAAAATCTATATGTTATTCTTCTTATGAAAAATAATAAAATAAAATTAAAATAAAATGCCTTTGAACATAACCTTTTGGTGTCTTCTAAATCTGATACGACTCTCTTGAGGTTCTACTGTAATCTAATCCTCACAACTAAACAAGACTTTATAATTATCAAGCTTAAAACGTTCACAGCGACTGATCTTGTACATAGCTTGTTGCGAATCATGTCATTTGGTCGGTTGTTGCATCTTTGCTTCCACGTATTCAGCCTTCTTGACGTTCACTGTCACCTCGTTCACTGATACCACCGGTGCTTTAACGCTCTTATCAGTCGCGTCGAACTTTTTACTCACGTAAAATGTTTTAAAGAAACAAGCTTGTTCCTCAATTTCTTGGTCATAATGTGATTGCGTCCTGTATTTTATACGAAAAGTTTGATTTCGTGAGTATTCCAGCGTCATTGTGATGCCCCGTAAGATTAGCTTGATGACGTCATCATTTTCTCGTGTACTCGTACTTACCTACTGTGAACTAGAATTGGTTTTTTAGAACTTCATTAGTTATCTTTCTCGATACATTGTGTTGTGTAACTCATTAGTTTTCGTTTTTCTTTCTCAATATTTCATGTCATCCTTATGTATGTCATTTAGAGCGAACGGTGATGAATGTATGCTCGTCAAGTGTTCCGTTGTGTGTTTTTGTTTGCAGAATCTGAAAGAGGAAATCTAAACATTAGAGGGAACGGAGCAGTGGGCATTTAAGAGCCCAAATAAGGATGTGAGGACATTTGTGTTTAGTTACTGAATATTTACACACCCCTCTCCGAAACCCATTTACCCTTTTTTTTATTGTACATACGTGAGACACAACTTCATTTCCAAGGGTATTGAAAGGGGGAAGAGGAAATCCTGGAACTGATATCGACCCCACATTGAACGAGTGTTGTCGACGTTTCGTGTTGTAGTAACTTTGGTAGAGACACATGTCGATATTGTTATGCCGCATTTATTCAGGTTTGCGATGTATGCATCGGCGTTAGGTTTAGAGGGAACACATTTGTGCACTTAGCAAACTCCGCTGTCATAACGTTGGTGGAGCTAAGAACCCCAAAATCAAGTTGCTGTTGTTGAGAGGAAAATCAATGAATGACAGCCGTTTTATTGAAAGAGTGAAAAATTAACATCCACTAAGGGTTTTCCATTTACAGAAAGAATCTTGAGGCAAAATATACAACTAATAGCAACCATTATCATATTCTCAGTAAAGCTTGCAAAGTCTATTATATTTTGAACCTTCCAACCACAATAATGATTGTGAGTTAACGTGAGTTTTCATTATAAACCCTAAATGTATAGCGTTACAAACAGATCATGTATGGGTTTTGCCCTGAAAATAGATGGAATACCTTCTATGGCAAACTTATTTGAACAATTTTACCACCCCAAGCGAAATTGATTTAAAATGGCAAGTTTTTATGAGTTGTGTAACCTTCCGGTACCTTTTTTGAGACTCGCAGTTATCGTAAAAGTATCTCCAGAACCTGAATACTCCTTAAATTGGCCATAATTTAGTTGTTATTGCGATTTTTATTATATAAGTGGTTTTGGGCGCGGAGGGAGTTGATGATGGATCCCGAAATGTGGTTAAAAGCGGAAAAAAGAGAAAGAGAAGTCGTAGTTTTGTTACATTATTATAATTGTAGCCTTAGGAGAAAAGGAAATCTGATGGTGGATCCCCAAATGAGGTTGCGGGAAAAAAATTGATTCCAAGGGGTGAAATGGGGTTTTAGATGAAAAGAAGACGTAGTTTTGTCGTATTATTATTATGAGTAACGTCTTAGGAGCAGAGGAAATTTAATAGTGAATCCAGAGATGTGGTCAAAAGTGGGGAAAATGATCCAATGATGTTGTCAGATGAGGGGAAAAGATTGATTCTAAGGGATGAAATGGGTTTATAGGGGAAAAGTAGGCGTAGCTTTGTCATATCATTATGAGTAACGTCATAGGAGTAGAAGACATTTAATGGTGGATCGAAAAGTGTGGGCAAAGACGTCAAAAAAATTGATTTTAAGGTATAAAATACGGTCTTAGAGGAAAAGAAGGCATATTTTTTTTCACATTTTTATAAGTAACGTCATAGGAACAGAGGAAATCCAATGGTGGTTCCAAAAATGTGGTCAAATGCGGGGGAAAGATTGATTCTAAGGGGTGAAATGTGTTTATAGATGAAAAGAAGGCGTAGTTTTGTCATATTATCATGAGTAACGTCTTAGGAGCAGAGGAAATTCAATGGTGGATCCAATGATGTTGTCAGATGAGGGAAAAAGATTGATTCTAAGGGATGAAATGGGTTTTTAGAGGAAAAGATGGCGTTTCTCAATCATGTTACGTATTGTAAGTAACGTCATAGGAGCAGAGGGAATTTGATGGTGGATCAAAAAAGTGGTCAAAACCTGGGGAAAAATTGTTTCTAAGGGATGAAATGAGTTTATAGGGAGAGAAAAGAAGGCGTAGTTTTGTCATATAATTATGAGTAACGTCTTAAGAGCAGAGGAAATTCAATGGTAAATCTAAAAATGTGGTCAAAAGTGGGGAAAATATTTATTCTATGGGTAAAGTGGGGTTATAGAGGAAAATAAGACGTGATTTTGTCATATTATTATGAAAGTAACGTCATAGGAGTAGAAGGAATTTAATGGAGGGTCGAAAAATGTGGTCAAAAGCGTTGAAAACATTTGATTTTAAGGGATGAAATGGGTTTATAGGGGGAAAGAAGCCGTAGTTTTGTCATATTATTTATTATAAGTAACGAGTTGGGAGCAGAGGGAATTTGATGGCGTATCCAAAAATGTGGTCAAAAGCGTTGAAAAAATTGATTCTAAGGGATGAATTGGGTTTATAGAGGAAAAGAAGGCGTAGTTTTGTCATATTTTGGGAATGAATTGAAATATAAATGTGCGGTTGGTGGCGTTAAATTCCAAGTAAAGTTTTAGTACATTTATCTTTATACAACCAGTACGATATACCCTGTATTGTTGTGAGGAATAACCTAATCCTTTCGGGTGCGAGTAGGTCAACGCTTGACAATTAATCCTTCACAAGCCATAATAATTCCCGTCCGCGGTAAAGAGCTTCTCTCTCCTCCACTGCTAATGGATAATAATAATAATAACACGTTTAAGATTATTAAACATTTTAGTTCTCATACTTCCACGAAAACCAGAGAAAAAAAAATTGTTATTTCTCCAGAGGATGCGTTTTAACTATCATCTGAATAATCAGCTTATAATTGGAAATTTCTAAGCCCCTCGGCGACCATCGATAATCTGATTAGTGACCCCCAATCGCTACCACCCCTTGAAGTTGTGTCTCCCCCCCCCCCCCCCCCTTGTTAACCCATACTCCTCTATCGTAATATGCATGAGCTCCGCGTCCATAGAACAGGAAAATAAATTAAAATATTTAAAAAACCCAATCGACAATTTCAAACACACCAAACCCTCAACGAGACATAAACGCGCAATCAAGAAAAGGGTCGATAATTTATGCTCAACGCCGTCATTAGGCAGGTTAACAGGAATTGCATGTCGTGGTCACTGCATGTTGCACGCTTCCTTGTGTAGTTGGGCATTGTATCGTAGATGACAAGGAAATTGCGAGCGCTTGTATCCGCTTCTAGCAGCAATTAAGCTTCCGACCAACAAGAAAAATATAATGATAATTATAATCGACCAATAACTTTAAACGTACCTGTTATGTGATTATTCACTGTTATTAGAACAAAACGCTCTATTTCTAGGTCGTTTAGGTTGTGCAGGGTCTCTTTATCAGCGCTCAATTATGTCACATTGTGATAACAGTTGACTCGTTTCTCTTGTGAAATGCAATTTTTATTCGATTGAATTAGTGCGGTGGGGTAATAGTCGCTATTTCCAACTATATCGGCCTTGAATTGCGCGATTTTACTCCTATTCATTTATCTTCTTCAAAATTTGTCGTCTTAATGCTACATTTTGGTGGAAAAAGGGTGTTAAGGTTACCCCCGGTAGAGAAATATCCTCTATACATAAGATTTTTCCGACTATTTTGGCAAAAACCTGGAGAAACTCGGTTGTTTTTCGGTCATACTGGAAACAGGGAACGGATGTTTTGGTTGGTTATTCCTCGAATAATCAACCTATGTTTTCATGATAATGGTCAACCTCTCCGATTTGGCTCAAAATTTTTTTCTGGACGTTTCATGATGTCCTGATCAAAAAAGGTCGATGTCCGTCCGCCGTACACCGTACGCCGTACTTACCGTTCCGCGCCGTTTTTGGTAGTAGACAATTTTCTAAAAATCTGAAATTTGGGTCAGGGGTCTGTTCCCAGCCGAGATGAGTCCTCGAAACTTTTCAGCCCGATCGGACCAAATTTGGAGGGGGTAGGGGTCAAAATGTGTTTTTTGAAAAATGGATTTTCGAGATTTTGGGTGATTTAGGCGTGTGGGGTATCATTTTCCACTAAATTTTGGACGCTGAATTCAATGATGTGTGTCCCAGAACGATTGGCACCCACCGGAAGAAGTTATGGGTCAAAATGGGTATGTATCCACCCATTTTGTATGTGTCAGGATTTCTGGTGCCTAGGCGTGTGGGGTATCATATTCCACTAAATTTTGGACCCTGAATCGATTGGAATGGGTCTGAGACCCGCCACACCCACTGTTTCCCCCATTCGAGGAATAACCAACCCGTGTGTAAGAATTTGCAGATTTTTTGAAATGAGCAGTACACAATTTACAAGAGACTATTATTTTAGTGTTAAACAAATAAAGATTAATACATATCATTTCATGAAAAAGTTACATTTGGTTTTTTGGCGATCTAGGCGTGTGGGGTATTATTTTCCACTAAATTGTGGACGCTGAATCAAATAAAATGGGTCTTAGAACGATTGGCACCCACCCGAAGAAGTTATGGCTCAAAATGGGTATCTATCTACGCATTTTGAATATGTTTTCGAGATTTCTGGTACCTAAGCGTGTGGGGTATAATTTTCCACAAAATTATGGATCCTGAATCGATTGGAATGGGTCCTGGACCCGTCACACCCACTGTTTCCCCCATTTTCTCCATGTAGAAGAAATGAGTCTCCACGCGCCTGGTCCGAGGAATAACCACCCCTGTGTTCTAAAAATCAGTCATGTGGTGCCCATCTCCTTCAATACAAATTTCCAGCCTCTGTTGAAAATCATTGGGAACTCGGGTCAACATGTCTTGACCAATCAAATTCACCACTACTGTAATTGCGTCTTTCAAGTCCAATAAATTACGGGTTTTGTGAACATAAACACGTTCTTTCAACTATCTCCACAATAAGTAATCACAGTAGGACATGTCCGGTGACCTTGGCGGCCACGGGACGTCACCAAAACGTGAAATCAGCATTCCAGGAAACGTGTTTCTCACTATTTCCATTGATTCGAGAGCAGTGTGCGCTGTGGCGCCATCTTGAATACAGTTGGGCACCACATGACTGATGTAATGTTTGTAAAGTAACTTTTTCATGAAATGGTGCGTAATAATCTTTATTTGTGTAACAATCAAATAATAATATCCCGTAAATTAATTGTGTACAACTCATTTCAAAAACATCAGTTTCCCTTGAGTCACCCTGTATCTCCACCCTAAAATGGCACATACGGCTAAATATCATATTCCCGTTAAAGTTAAGTTACAATACCATACAAATTATATGAGTGGTTGCTTCCAAATTGTCTTAAATTTTGGTTTATTTTTCTCTGGGAATCAAAGGTCGGTTATTCCTTCGGATTTTAGTAGCTGCTACTGTAGCGCAATAATACGTTTTCCGTAACTCTTTTCTTCTAGGTACTTGTCTAAGGAAGGAACCAGGAACTTGACTCCATCATCTGAATCATGAATTGAAGCCTCAAAATGTTCTAAAAAGCTACAAACGGGGGCAGTAAATTAGGTTTTACCTGTGGCGCCAGCCCTATATGGTCTTGTGTAGAGGGAGGGGGATCACTGTTCTAGATTGTCATTAAAGGTATACTACGAAAAATGGAACAATGAAATACAATGTATAATGCCAATAACAATCAATCTACTGCAAATTCGATAACTTATGAAGAACAACTATCTTGTAGGTAGCAAATACGGGAATTACCACTCGAAGACTCTCGTGCTGTTATTAGAACAAAACGCTCTATTTCTAGGTCGTTTAGGTTGTACAGGGTTTCCTTATCGGCGTTCAATTATGTCACATTATGATAACAGTTGACTCGTTTCTCTTGTAAAATGCAATTTTTATTCGATTGAATTAGTGCGGTGAGGTAATAGTGGCTATTTCCAACTATATCGGCCTTGAATTGAGCGAGTTTACTCCTCAATACACAATAAATACACCTATTCATTTACCTTTTCTGAAATTCTGTCTTAATGCTACATTTTGATGGGAAAATGGTGTTAAGGATACCCCCGGTAGAAACCTATCCCTTATACATAAGATTTTTCCGACAATTTTGGCAAAAACCTGGAAAACTCGGTTGTTTTTCGAGGTTCTCCTAAACAAGCTCCAAGTTTTTCACTTCAATTATATGATTTTTCCAATTAAAATTCAAAATTCATCGTATCAAACTCTAGGTTTCTTAAAAATATTGATTTGTTATGTTGTTGTTGTTGCTGTTTTTATGAGAAAGCCCTAAATTTGGATGAAAAAAAAATTAAATATAGTTGCAAAAACTTTGATTATTTTTTGGAAAACCTTCGTTTAATGGTAATTCGTGTATTTACTACCTACAAGATAGTTGCTCTTCATAAAATATCGAATTTGCAGTAGGTTGATTGTTATTGGCATCATAAATTGTATTTTATTGTTCCATTATTCGTAGTGGACCTTTAATGACAATCCATAACATTGACCCCCCTCCCTCTACCTCAACAAGACCCATATAGGGCTGGCGCTACAGGTAAAATTTAATTTACTGCCCCCATTTGTGGTCTTATAGAACATTTGGAGGCTTCAATTCATGACTAAGATGACAACAGCAAAAGTATCTAAGCAGAGACAAGTACCTAGAAGAAAAGAGTTACAGAAAAAAAAAAAAATAAAAATAAATTTTTGTCCTAAAAAATCCGAAGGAATAACCGACCTTTGATTCCCCGAGAAAAGTAAACCAAAATTTGAGACAATTTGGAAGCAACTACTCATCTAATTCGTATGATATTGTAACTCAACTTTAACGGAAATATGATATTCAGCTGTATGTGTCATTTTAGTGCGGAAACGGATGTTCTTGAAATAAGTAGTAGTACACAATTAATTTACAAGATCAGTCATGTGATGCCCAACTGCATTCATTGAATTCAATTCAACATTGCCCGTTTCAATTTCAAGGTTTCCCATTTCAAACTAATGATTTTTCAAATACCTAATATTCATATATATCTCAAAAACGAGATCTGACAGTACTATTTAGGAGCTCCATTATGAGGATCCAAGAATACTCCATTTGGACTGTAGCATTTCTGAGCCAAATTCAAGGTCATGAGTCAAATTCGAGGTTTTCCTATTACAATTTAAGGTTTTCCTAAACAAATTCAAGGTTTTCTACATTAATTCTACGATTTCCCGTTTCAATTTGAAGATTTTTCAAAACAAATTAAAGCTTAATCAGCTTATTCAAATTCAAGATTTCCTCAAAACGTGATTTGTCAGTATTTTGGAGTGCTATTATAAGGATACAATAATAATCCATTTTCGAACTGCAGCGTTTCTGAGCCAGAATCAGGGTCATTTGAGTCAAATTTTCCCAATCAAATTCAAGGTTTTTGTAAAAAAATTTAAAGTTTCTCTAAACAAATTCAAGGTTTACTGTTTCAATTTTATTATTATCCATTTCGAGATTTAGTATATCAAATTCGTGGTTTTATAATTCGAATCCAAAGTTTCCCAATGATGTGATCTGTCAGTGTTATGGAACGCCATTATAAGGATCCAAAAGTACTCAAAGTGAACTGTAGCATTTCTGAGCCAAATTCAAGGTCATGAGTCAAATTCTAGGTTCTCCCTAATACAATTTGGGGTTTTTCTAGACAAATTCGAGCTTTTCTATTTTTTATGATTTTTCATTTTAATTTATGATTTTTCAAATCAAATTCGTTGTTTTCCAATTGAAATTCAAGGTTTCCCTAAAACTAGATTTGTCAGTATTTTGGAGCGCCATTTTAAGGATCCAAGAATGCTCCATTATTGAACTGTAGCATTTCTGAGCCAAATTCAAGGTCATTTAGTAAACAAATTTAAAGTTTCTCTAAAAAAATCAAGTTTTACTGTTTCAATTACTGTTTCAATATAATTCGAATCCGAGGTTTCCCCAAGATGTGATCTGTCAGTGTTATGGAACCTAATATCCAAGGATATTAGGTTGCGGCGTTTCTGAGCCAAATTCAAGGTCATGAGGCTTATTCTAAAAAAATTCAAGTTTTTTTAAAAACAAATTTAAGGTTTTATATTTGAATTTCAAGATTTTTCAAATCAAATTAAAACTTATCTAATCCAAATGCAAGGCTTCCCCAAAACATGATCTGTCGGTATTATGGAACGCCATTACATAATTAAAGATCCAAGAATACTCCATTTGAACTGTAACATTTCTGAGCCAAATTCAAGGTCTTCCGAGTCCAAATAGAGGTTATCCTAATCAAATTTGAGGTTTTCCTAATCAAATTTGAGGTTTTTCCAATCAAATTCAATGTTTTTGTGAACAAATTCAAAGTTTCCCTTAACAAATTCAAGGTTTACTGTTTCAATTTCATTATTTTTCATTTCGAGATTTGGTATATCAAATTCGGGGTTTTATAATTCGAATCCAATGTTTCTCCAAGATGTGATCTGTCAGTATTATGAAACGCCATTACATAAATGAAGATCTGAGCCATATTCGAGGTTTTCCTAATACAATTTAAGGTTTTTCTAAACAAATTTAAGGTTTTCTTCTTCAGAGGTGAGACCTCTGAGAGAGAAGACTCTTAAAGAAGACCTCTTTACGGTTTTCCTCTTCTTTCTATATGTAGTCGCATTACACATAGAGATGTGTCAAAAACAAAACATACTTTCTTACTTCATCAACGAGTATCGATACTTTTGCTATCGAAGGTGACCCAATAATCCGTCAAATGGTCGTTCGAACGAATTACTCAAATTCATGAGTCGTAGGAAAGTTCACTCGTGGAGCGATCAAATACGTTTCAATCCGCAGCCTCTTACATCGCTTTTTGGAGTGAGTTGCGTATTCGAGGCGTGTTTTCTCCTCCAATCTCAGCCCTCTCATTTTATAAAAGTCGCTCTCTCAAGAAAAGTCTACGATTGTTTGTCGGTAGGTATTCAAACTGTGGAATAAAAAATATTCGCACGTCGCTACTGCATTGTGCTTCTAGCTTTTTACGGCTCGCCCAGTTTGAGAACAGACGGGAAATATTAGCATAAACGCAAAAGAAACTTCACCTACCGAGTGGCAGGCTCACCTAAGCCGATCCCCTTCGGGTCTGTTGTCAGGCAAAATGCGTTTTCCTTGTCCTTATTGACTTTGATTCCCTGAAACAACCGTCTCCAAGGTGAAACTGAAGCTCGGCTTGCCCACTCCCGGGCTTTCCGTCAAGGAATCTACTTCTGGAAGACAACCAGGTAACAGGATTGAGACTTGTAGACGGGCTTGCTTTTCGACAATCAAATCAATTTCGAGGCTGCTCGCTACATTTGCTCTCTCTTTTGTGTAATATCGGTGATTCTTGTGCGAAACGTCTCTTGTAGAGCACATTATTGGTGGAGATTGACGACCAAACGCTTAATATTTTCCTTCTGGAGGGATCTAGCTTGGGATTACGAATCAGAAAATACTTTACAGGTCGATCTGGACAACCAGGATGAACCTGAATCCCATCCGGATCAAACAAGGGTGGCTTTTTTATATGTGGGAAAAGCACCATGAAGAGAGGGAGACGTGAACCCCGAAATGTTGCCAAAAAATTGGCCACAATGGGCAGAAGCTTGGTAAAAAATTTAAAA